>JBAHVQ010201064.1:0-13218 GCA_036872915.1 Nanipora kamurai
TTTTTCCTTTAGCCTCAGTTCAGTGGTACAAGTGTAAAGGTTTCTCCAGCAGCTGCCATTCCTCGACCTTTGTACAGGCCGTCGTCACCGGAGGGCAGTGAAGATGAAACTTTAAGCCGACAGGGTTCTAACTACACAAAACCCGCCCAGTCAGAACAGAAGAAAGCTGGGCAACGTGGTAAATCGCATGAGCAAAGGAAAACAACCGTTGACGTTGTAAGAAGGTCTTCGCCATATGGTGCTGAAGACAAAGACAGAGATAAAGAGAAGGAGAGGGAGAATGGGAAGGAGAAAGCGAAAGAGACGAAGAAGAGACCTGACAGTAATGAGAAGCTGCGCAAGAGTAGTAACTCCCGCAAGGCTTACCACCACTCACAGGATCCAAACAGCTCGACCGCAGCTGCGCTTAAATTTTGCCGCTCCAGTCAAGGGTCAAAAATACTGGGCATGTCGTCGAATGAACTAAAATCACTTTCGAGCGCTCTAGCGGAAGTAACCCACGGGGATTCGCGAGAAATCTATAAGGTGTTAGTCAACTTTATTAACAGGAAGAAATCACTTTCGCGGAGGGCATCAGATGTTGGTGGAGACTCACAGGGTTTAACTGAAGTCTTCTATCCTGAGGAGAGCAAAGTTAGCAATGATACAACCATTGGAAGAGAAGAACCAGGTAGCCCTGAGGAAACTGACAGTTTGACATTTTATCACAGTGACACTAGTTGTGATGTGTCTCCAAGAGGTTCAAAATTAGAGACGCTACTGTCTTCCATACCTTCCCCTCCGTTGGACTCCTCTTCCCCGAAAAGCATGGGGAGTTCTATTGCTGTACAAACCGAATCCCAAGGAAAGTGCGTTGGACAAGTATTGACTGTGCCATCCCAAGCAGCTAAAACATCTGAAGTTAGTGGAAGTTCAAGTAAAACAGGTACATTTACTATATCGACGAGCACTGAGCAGTACAGACCAATCATTTCCACAGTACAGCCGCCTGAAGGACGAACTAACGTAGCTCTTCAAACATATGCTGCTTCAACGGATATCCCAGCTGGTATTGTAACTGCTACTCAAGGTTATCTTGCTGCTACTGCTAACCAAACTAGTGTAGCTGCATTTCCTGGAATTCCTGGTGCAGTAGTGATAACATCCACCCAAAGTAGTCGACCTGCCATGGATAGTCGTTCGTACGAACCTTCAATAGCCAGCTTTGACAGTGTTGCTTCTAGTGCTGAATTTACCTATTCAGCTCTGCTACAAGATCGACCAACTGCGACACAACTTGCCTCAAAAGGTGAAACGATACCCGGAGATCATGCAGTGTTTCATCACAGGCCTGTTTATACAAATAAAGCACTTCAGCCGCACCCCAGGTCTGCCTTCCACACACAAGGATTTTACAGTTCGCCCACGCAAGGTGTTAGTCTAGGTCGTGAAGCTCACGGAAATGATGTTGCTGGAATATACAATGGTGAACGAGTGGCCCAATTAAACCTGGCGAATGACGTGGGTGATGGTAACGTGAGACTGGTTGGACATCGTCCGGATGAAGTCTGGAATTGGAGAACGGAGCGCTCCTTAGAAATACAGATGGTCATACCGCCTGTGTTGGACTTTCAAGGTGTTCTCTGTGTCGGCACGACTGCGGAAGCTCTGTTACCGATTCATAACCCTACTTCAAGATGGATCAGATGTTCTTCAACGATCATTTCATGCAGTGTTAATGGACTGAAGGTATGGATACTTGTACTTTGTAACCATTTGCTGATTATCTCATAGCTAGCTTCGTCTCTTCTTGTCCTTGAGTTATTCAAGGAATTCCTTCGGACAAAAGTTTTTTATCTTATTTCCAATACCACGTGCAATTTGTCTTGAGAATTGTGCAAACATTTTTTTACTAGCGATACATGGATTCTACCATAACATTAACATTGTGTTGTACATTTTTAGGTAGATCGTCAAAGCGATTGTCCATTTTCAATTAGAGAAACTACCCTAGTCGGCCCTAAGCTGACCGAGAACGTTAAGGTACATGACGGGATGCATATATATGAGTTGACGAGTTTTATCTGTAAGATCGTCGTATTAAATTTTTTTGAATAAATTTTGGAATCTAACTCTTTATTTTACTTTTTGTACCAGTGATAATTACATTCGATCTATTTATGGAGTCTACCTGTACGACCGAGTTACCAATATGTAAAGTTAGTACAATATGTTCGAGAACAGACGTTCGTCATCTGTGTCTGACAGAACCAAAATGAAGGCCATAGCACGAAAGTTTTGAAGCGACAAAACTATGTCGGAATTTTGTGTACCCAAAACTGACAGTGTTTTGATAATTTGATTATTGGTCATAACACCATTGTAAAGATGAAGCGGCACACGTCAGGAATCTTTCCTCCCTATCGAAATCCTTATGGGTCGATACGTAGAGTATACGGCTTTTTATAGGAAGAGTAAATAGTATAAGCAATTTTTCTTTTGTCTTTCTGGAAGAAATCCTGTGGACGCTCATATCCCAGCTCGCACACCTATTTTACATTATTTTCAAGAAATTTTTCTTGCTTAGATTGTGGAGTTCGTGCGTGGATGTCAATTGTACACATAGCATTTTTTTAAAAGAATGGTTATAACTTCCCTTGATTTCGTTTGGTTCACAGGTTGAATTTGAGAGTTTGGTTGCTGGTATATACGTTGCTGAAATGAAGGTTGTTTCCACTCCTGTGGTATCTATTTCTCGTGACAATGAAACTTCGTCTGCCATAGTCTCTGTTCAAGGCTTTTCCGAGCAACCCAAACTTGAGGTAAGAAGAGCGCATATCTAAGATAAACGTATTTAAAAGTTTCCTTTGTGATAAAATTATATCACAACTCAGGGATAGCACCAGAATTTTTAGCTTCTAATCCTGGGACTTCTTCCCGTTGTTGGTTTGGAGTCCGAAATCATTTTAACCTTCTGTTAGTCAATTTGCACTGAATTATTCTTTGTTTAGGTCGCCGGGACTTAACAATAAATATCCCATTGTACTAGGGGGGGTGCTGGCGGCAAAGTGGTAGTGCACGTGTCTCTCGCCTCTGTCACTAAGGTTTGATTCCTGGCTCCGTGCAGCTTTTTTACTGAAGCGGCTTTGATCACATGTGAAAGTATTGTTGTCCCAAATTTTTTTAAAATAGACCAACTTCATTGGAAAAAATCTGTCCTGATAATCTCCCTAATACTTACGAAGTTATTCTTCAGTCAAATAGTGATCTTGATATTCGAAGATAATGTGTCTATATTAGTGGACTATAAATATAATTCTGTAATCCTTCGTTCCTAGTTGAAGGTTGGAAGTGTTGGTTGCACAATGGTGGCACAGCGTTTAGACGGCCGGGAATTTATAATAAATAACCCATTGTGATAGAGGTGGTGCTGGCGGCACAGTGGTAGTACACGTGTCTCTCACTTCTGCGACTAGGATTCGATTCTGGCTCCGTGTGGTTTTTTGATTAAAGTTCCCTTGGTCACATGTGAAAAGATCATTGTCCAGTTTGACTCCACCAAACGTCGCAGGTTTTCTCCGGGTACTCCGTTTTCCTGTAATAACACTGCACCCATGAGGGATGGCCCACTCTGGACTTCTAGGAAGAACTCCTTACGTAGCTAATTGGGTTATCCAATATAAATAAAGATACCTTTGATTAGGGGTTGCATTACGGTAAGATTAGTGTGAAGTAATATATCATACACGAGAGGAGGATTTCATTAGGTTATCCAAACACCGAGATGTTTCTTGAACATCGAGGCGATAGCCGAGGTTTTTTCCAACTTTTCGGTGTTTGGATATTTGATGAAACCAGACGTTCGAGTGCACACTATGATATTGCATCGCAAAAGAATCCGTATTTGAAGAGAAAATCGAAGTAAAAGTTGGCTTAATTCGTCGACTTCGAACGAGTACCAGCATAACGTTTTTCAATCAGCTAAGAATGTTTAACGCCACAACTTTCCAAGGTACCTGTAGCCCGTCCAAACAATCCGGTGACGTTATGGCTTACGTATCGACAATCTAGCTCTGTTTTGGGATGAGTTGTTAATCAGACAAACTGGGTTTGATTTTGTTTAGATTTTGGTGGACGAAGGACAGATTTTAGATTTTGGTGAACTTCATCATGGCTGTAATCGTATTCGTCCTCTTAGAATACTGAACAAAGGAAGGACAGCGATTCCTCTGAAGATGCTTATTTGCTCCGTGAGTGGTTTTCCGCTATTTGTAGTATTGGTATATCTGAAACCGCAGCAGCCATTTGTTCCAAAACGCATCTTGCATCCAAAACTAATTTAAGTTAGGAAAAGGAAGGAAAAATCCCACTTTATTCAAATCATAGTTGTTAGATCTAGAATGACAGCTCTCCAACATTGAGATAAAGAGTTCGAATCTTTGCTGCCCCTATGGGTCGCAGGTCGCAGAGCTTCCTCACGAGAAAACTATTTTTTCTAAGGGCTCAGAAAGGCTCCAAAGATGCATTTCTTAACGGAAGTATTGCCAAAAAATCCGCGATTTTCGCAAAAAAAAATGAAATGCGAAAGGAGGCAACTGCTTCCATTGCTACTATGTGTCTGAAATCTTTCGTCTTAATATTTCAAAAATTATATTTCCAAAGCATTTTTCGAAGGAGGCTAAGTACTCCTTCCTGCACCCTTTGAAAAAACCTTACATAGTTTCAACCAAGCATATTTACTGATGATTAAATGTTTCTTCAAAACGTTTAAGGGCTACTTGATTTACTTTCAGTTCTGCTTTTTGTGTAACAGAGTTCGTCGCCTGGAATGTTCGTTTTTTCCCAAAACAACTCACCGGATTCGATACAAAACCTGCAGATTAACAGCACTGCTTTGAAGTGTCTTCTACCGGCAATGAACAATGTGGTAAGAATCTAATAACGATGGCATTTGTATAGTATCAGGTCCAAAGGCATATTTAGCAAGTCGAACAAACATACAACAATCTCACTATCCTACCCTTAGGCTCTGCAAGAAAATCACATACTCAAACTTAATCTTGCTCGCTTGATATCATAAACGTGCTTGTCTGTCTACTCGCCGCTCAAACTTTTTGCCACTAAATTGTGCTTAATGTAACTATTAACCCTTTCGCTTCCAACCGCGGGTATAAGCGCGGTTTAATGTATGCAGATTGAATGCATGAACAGATTCCAATAGATTTTCAAAAGAATTTTGAGTAGATTGAATAAATCATAATTTCTTTTAGGAAAAATCTGGAAGCAAAAGGGTTAAGATGTAGACTGTTAAGACTATGAAGAAAGCAATTGAATTTCAGGTTATGATTTAATTAGAACTTTAAGTCGTATTATCGTCAATTAATTGTGTCTTATAATGCGGAAGAAAAATTTTGGGCTCTGGTATTTTATACCCCATGAACCTTTGAGATTCCATTTTAGAGAGGAGTTGTTTGGTAAATTCAAAAGAAAAAAAATATCTCGCACGTCGAAACGGGGACATGAACAAAAACATATTTTAATGCTTTCATAGCCGTTGCTGTTGAAAAGTTTGCCTTGCTTAACTTTCGTATTTTCGCGGGAACAACACCGTACTATTCCCAATACAACCCCTCTCGATCACTCAAGTTGCCGTCACAGCGAAAAACGTTCATTGTTTTTTAAGTTCTCTAATATCGTACTGGGAGGCACGTTATCTGTCGCGCGGCCCTTTGGAAACCTTATTGCCCAACTTCACGCACCTTGTGTGGAAATCTCAAACAAAATTGTAGAAATTTTAGACCGATAACTTTTTTCGGGCTTATTTGTGTTTAATGTTCCTTTTTAGGGCGTCAAACCTGAACCACTCATAATATGGATTGAAATGGTTGGAAAAAATCATCACTATTGTAAGTTGTGAGCTTGAACGAAAGCACTGGTACAATCATTGACAAATTTAGTAGAAACAGAATAAAGTTTACTTGTAATCGCATGAAAGAGGACCTCTTCTCAATGTTGTTTCCGTATGGATGAACATCGTAAGCTGATTAGAAGATAGGCTACGAACATCCTTTTCTTGAACTACCATATTAGTAAGGTGGACGAAGGAATTAGTGACTTGTATAAAAGTAAAGAGCTGCGTCGGCAGTACAGAACGGCTTATAGATAACCAAAAGAGTTGGGAAACCGCCGGAATATAAATTTAAAGAAACTGGCGTTTCGAGCGAAGGCCATTCGTTGGATTGAAACGCTCTGAATTTAAGTTCCAGCATTTTCCCAACTCTTTTGATTATCTGCAAGTGACTTGTATATCCGTTTTGTTCCAACAAGTTGACCATTAACTTCACATACCTGTCATTTTTTACTCTTGCTTTGCTGAGCACTCCGTAGAGCTCCTTGCTTTGTGTTCAATGAGTAGGTTTGTTGTTATTATGAATCTTCGGTCGCCATGTAGCTCCTGTGAAACAAGTGCCAGCTCAGACAAAGCCATTGCTCCAAATGACGATAAAAATTCAAACGCATAGAATAAGCTCAACATTAAGAGCGAGACAATACGGAAAAATGAAAACAAAGGAAAGTAAAAATAGAAAATAATGCTCTTTTGCATAAGAGGTTGCTGAGAGACCTCCGTGAAGATATTCCTATTGATTTTTCCCTGACGTAGCTGGGCGAAGACTCACAATTTTGGGGTCAAGTACACTGAAAGTTTCTTTTCCTCGTGCTTTTGTTTGCTTTTCTTCGGTTCTGATGTAAGATTAGGTTAGTACTTGTATCTCTGATTATTTTGGTTTTTTTGCTTATGTGTAAAAGAGTTTGAAGCTGCCTCAAAGGTGCACTGCATTTCGGTAATTTCGAAGCGGGAATACTTTGAAACGAACTATAAATTTGTCCTATATTAACTCTATTTTACTTCAGGATGTGGAATGCCACGAAGGAGTAATTGATATGTTGCTTAAAATGGGTAGCATGTTGTTTTTATATTCGGGAACAAGAGTAGAACCAGAAGAATAAAGCAAAAACAACGAGATCTTTTTTACTCCTTACGTTCGTTTTGACAAGGGTCCTTTTTGGCGGTGGTGAACAGATGGGATTTCAAGCATTGTAGGAAGCCCAAGACTACGTAGCAACTCCGACATTTATTCTGGGATAACAAATGAAAATATGTGTGGAAATGAAAGCTTTACCTTATAGCTTACCCTATGTTAAGGATGCTGTACTAAGCGTTCAAAATACTGCTTCTTTATGTACTTGCGAATCTACGAGTCCAACTGTTGGTGTAGTCGTGTAGCTATATAGTTGTATATAAGTCTATTTATTTAACGTTTAGTTTGGAATTATTTTTCTTGCGTTTTATTGTTTTCTTTCAGTTGAAAAATCTGATCAAGCACAAATATTTACTGCTGGAATCAATATCCAGTTAGACACGGGAACAGTGGCAAAAATACTGGGGAACATCTCTCTCAAAGGAATCATCGGCTTCACTAAAATTCAAATACCAAAAGCATTCCAAGTATGTTGTATTCGCGCGAAGCAAAATCATCATAGTGATAAAGCCATACTGTGGGGGATTCCATTTCAGATTCCTCCTCCGGGCAACATATAGAGAAAATTTCCAGATTAACCTACACTTTGAAAGTCAACTCGAAAAACTGAGGGTTAATCAATGTTACGACAGCCAACTTAGTATTTCGAGTTAACTGTCGCAGTGTTGGTTGATCAAGAAATTTTCCATGAAGTAGAATTGAAACGCTACGCATTCTCACGAATAAGCATTAAGTTGTAGCGAGAATCTCCTCTGCATCCATAATAGGCTGAACGAGCATACTGTTCCCTGTTGACGCCATTGTTCGAATGGTGGAGCAGTGGTCTGGAAACCCGAAGAAGAGAGTGTGAGTCCCTGTTAAGTCAATTCAGTTATTCGAGTTGACTTTAACACTGTAGGTGAATAATGAATTTTTCCCAGAAGTGATGCTGGGTGGGAGAAATTTCCGGTTTCGGTATACCACTAAAACCATATCGATGTTATCAATATTATGTCAGGCTTATATCTTGGGGGAGAGTGGCTTTGCCCCGTGAAATTTGCCAGAAAAAGTATGACAAGTGACAGGGAAAGAACGCGCATTTTCTTTTATTCAGCGATTATTCGAAGTCCAACAATGAAATAAACAATTAGGCAAGGTCATCCGCAATTTAATACTGGTATCGTTAAAAACTATATTATATGGCGGTGCCACTGAGAGGACCGAATAGTTAATTTCTGCAATTTGATTGGACCATTAGAGGTCAGATATTACCCGTGACTCACCCACTCATTCATTCACTCACATCCTCATTCATTAACTGACTCCCTCATTCACTCGCTCATCGATTTTGTGCGCTGTTTATTAACTAATTTATTTTGTTTTAAATTCTGATAGATGGCAATGTGCTTATCTTCACCAGTTGGTCAAAAGGTGACTCGACAAATGCCGTTTTCCAATGCTGGAAATATTTGTGCCAACGTGGAACTAACAATCCCAAAGCATTCAGGGGTATTTGTTGTATCACCCAGCAAGTTTCAAGTGCGTCCAGGAACGGTTAGTGCAATAGAACATTCTTTTCTACCAGGTTGAAAATTTGTAAACGTTAGCTGTCTTTTTAGGGGGTTTTTTTAAAAAACAACTAGCATCTTTAAAAACAAAGGATATCTTGAGTATTTTCAAACGTTTATTTCTGAATTATTTTCAGTCCCATATTTTCTATGTACTTCTCAAACTCAATAAGTTATGAGGGAAACACAAAAGAAATCAGCACCGAAACGTTGTTTTGATATCACAATCAAACACTTAAATAAACTAACCGCACCTTGACCTCGATTTTCTTCCAAAATATTGATTTTTTAGGTTTTCATTCCAAAATGATAACCTGAACACCGTAAGAGTTTTTCATGAAACGTTTCTCAGACGATCAAGATCTGAGCTGGGTGTTTGAAAGAATCTCAAGAAACATTAACTCTCTTAATTATATAATTGTAGGTTCTGCTCTTCACAACGAGTTGGATAACATCAACCGGCGACGGTGTTACTTAAATATCAAAACACACGTGCTTTGATATCAAAGTACGTGTGTACTCGGTGGATGCTATCAAACTCACGGTGAAGAGAAAGCGAGAATTTTCTTAAGATTCTCTCAAACATCTACTTCAGAATGTATTCGTTTGAGAAGCCATATAAAGAACTCGTTTTTCGTGTTTTATCAGCTGATCCAAACACTCAGAAACGATAATGTTTTCATTATGCTTTCTCGTGTTTGGATACCCTGATGAAACACTCAAACTCGTTCGTTACATTTTACATAGAAGTCGCAACATTTCTTGTTGAAATTCCTAGGCAGTGATGGTTGAAGTTGGCTTTTCGCCCCGTGCAAAAGATTCCTATGAAAGGTAAATTTGTATCAGGCATGTGTGTGCAAATTTTCAAGTAACGTCCACATCTTCATGTGTTCATCCTTTTTGGCTGTTGCTTAAGTAGTGGTTTTCATTCTTGTAGTGTTGTCCAGGTTTCAGAACTTTCCGATGGCAAATCTTATGAAGTTTTACTCCGTGGATCGTCAGTCGAACCACAGCCAATAGAAGACGGGTAAGTAAAGGGTGTGGTACCCACAGTCTCGTTCCCAGAGCCTTTACCACGCCCCGCAAACGAAGGCTCTGGTGTAATGAATCTGCAGAAATTGAGAAACATGATTTCGGTTGGAAAGAATACCATGAACGAGTTCACTGTCACAGCAACAACTTAAAAGTAGATTTTTGTTTGATAAGATCTTTTTGGAGTATGTTGTGCCATGTGAACGGACGACATTCACTCCGCTTGTTTGAACATTAATACCAGGTGGAAAAATATCAGGATTTAATTGTATTATACTCAATCAATGAAAATGCTTTCACTAATGGATTATCCAGGCCCTTCGTTGGGAGAGAGTGTGGCGAAAGCTCTGGGAATGAGAGCGCATTGCTAATATTTCTGAAATCACGTAAATCCACATTGAGTTCAGTTTTCATCAAAACATTCATAACGAGCGTGTATATCCAAAGCACGCCCTCGGTCGGACACTTCGATCCCTGCCCGTTTCTGGATCCCAGCTTTCAACTCATCCTAGGCACGACCCCAGCTGCAGTTTTTTGGGCCTGTTCTTAGGGCTAAAAAATGTTGTGATCCCGAATGACTCCATTTTTAACCTCGTTACCCTGATACCGTAAAATTCCGAATATGAGTCCTGGGCTTATATTATTTCAAAGGACTTTTGGAGGGCTTATATTTGGGAAGGGCTTATCTTCGGAAAGGGCTTATTATTGGAGGGAAGTTTGCGTCTGAAGTCCTTTAAAGTGCAAATGAGAATATTGTCCGTTGATAACTTAGCAAAAGACAGTTTAAGCGGTAACATTACAAGCTTTGTTGCTATACTGAATGAACGCAAGAGATGGCGTCTAAAGCAAGGTCTGTAAAGGCTAATCCCGAATGTTGGCCCACATGGGCTCATATTCGAGGGAAGCTTATTATCGGAAGGATGTTTGCGTCTGAGATTTGAGGGGCTTATTAGTAAGTACTGTGAGCCTCTTAAATTTTTCACGTGATTAATCTCGTTCTACGGTATGAGTTATTGGCGAAAAAGTTCAAACGATGAGTAACAAACCTCTAAGTGGTCTAAAAGGGAATTTTGTTTGTAAGTTGAAATATTTTACTTTACGGATTTACTGGTAAACGTTTTGTGTGTGGTTTGAATTAAATTGAAATGAATTGAATCTTGAAGCAAGCTGAGTTAATACCCCCAAACATGAAAGACGGCGAAGTGCCAAAATGTTAAGCTATTATCAGTTTACAGAGTTTCTCACTCTGTAGAGAGTAAAGCCAATTTTTTTTTCTCATCTCTTCCTTGACTGTAGACCACCCATATTGAGTAATAAATCTTGGTTGTGTTGGACTGGTGTCGACATTGGAAAAGCTGCGTGAGTATTCGATTTAAGGGGGCTCCCTAGGGTAATTTTTATAGGAGACTGGTAACCAAATATGGCTGCGAACGCATGCGTAGATAGCGATCTTGTCGAATCGTTATTCTATCTCCACAGCACCGTCCGCATCACTATAAATGTCAAATTTTTTTGATGTTTGCTTCGGTGAATTTCTTTTAAACTTGGAAATTAAAGCAAACAGAGTAAGCTCAACAACATACCTCATTTTAAAAATTTTTCATCGGACAGAATTTTTAAAATTCACTAAGTCTATTGCAAAATGTCTCCCTGGACAGCCTACGCTGACATTTTGACATTTTATTTTTTACTGGAAGATCTAACCTTATACCAATTTTCAGAAAAATTCACCGAAGAAATCCGAACATAAATCGTGAAAACATGCCAATGTTCCAACTCTTTTATTGCCATCTTAACAAACGAAAATTGCACAATTTGACAAATATCTCATGTTTATCATGCTACTTCTACAGTAAGATAAACTTTGTACCGAACTTACAACTATTTTTGATAGAAATGCCCATAAATGGACACCGTACTAATTGCATCCGGTAAACATGCATTCAGCATTCAGTATTTCCGCTATTATTATCATATCGTGGCTTCCGTTTAGGCGGCACATATGACGAACCACCTCAGCTCACCATCTGAGTCTTGGTTGCCCAATGGTTAGAGCATCTCACTGGCCATCAGAAGGTTGCAGGTGTTATTCTCGTCTAGGGCTCAAAATCGTTTTCTTAGATAACGACCTCATCATCAATTATGTTGAAGAGATTTTGTGAAAAGCACAAGCAGAAGAGCAGCAGCAATGTCAGTAAATATGATACAGAACGGATGTTTAGTAATCAGTTCTGTATCATATTTACAGACACTGATTGATCCTTAATTTCTTGTTTGTTTTCCTCATGGATTGTAAATTAGTTTTGGAAGATGAAATAGAGACCATTAAATCTAAAAACGATCCTTTTGTAAATGATAGCTGGAGGTGTCAGAGGTCCGTAAGATTTAAAAATGGTAGAACTCTGTCTAGAGAAGTTTTCTCGTAATATATAAAGAACTCGTTTTTCGTGTTTCATAAGGGTATCCAAACATGAGGAATCATGTAGAGTCTACAATTTATATTGAAGAGAGTTCATGCTTCCTGAAGTTCTTTCAAACACCCAGTTCAGGTCTTGATCGTTTGGGAAATGTTTCTTGAAAAACTCAAACAGGTGTTTGGTTTATCCTTTCAAACGAATCAATATTTTAGAAGCAAATCGAGGTCAGGGTGCAGTTAATTTATTCGAGTGTTTAACCGTGGTGTCAAAACAACGTCCCCGTACTGATTTCTTTTGTATTTTTCTCATGAATTATTAATGAGTTTGAGAAATTTCTTTAACTATCTTTGATATTTAGTCACCAAAGGTTGTTCCTGCTTAATGACTCCTCAGAACAATCCATACACTTCCAGGCGGTAATTTTAGGAGAGCATGCAGACTTTGAAGTAAGTTTTTAGTTAAAACAGATTTACTGTTAGCCTTTGGGGATGGAGGTAATATACTTTCTGGTGGTAATAGATTGTGGCAATGGTTCATATCATCGTTAATGGTGTTATTGTAATAATGTTATACATGGGTTAATTACTTGTAATGTACGCGTTAGGTAATAGTGTTAGTGTTGATCCTTTCAAGTCAAGCCAATGATAGGTGGTGGTACGTGTTACGCAAACGTGATATCTGTGGTCATTGTTTGCATGAGGTTAATTCATATTAGTCGCGGTATTAGTTGCTACGGTTCATGGCTTGGCTCCTCTCGGCAGCTGTAATATTACTGCTTTTAGATGTGGCAGGATTCTGTTGGGCAAAATTGATGATAAATGTTCATCTTTGGCCATTTTCTGTTAAATCATAGATTCAGCGTATGAAATCTGATTTCACAAAAAGAGAGAATTCGTCTGAACAAATGTTACTGAGACCAAAAGTAAGATTCTAGTTTTATCATATAGTCTGTACAATCTACGTGTTGAGAGTGATAGAATACTAATTCTTAATTTTTTTAAACTTGCCACTACTCATTCATTTATACATATTCCATCATCACTCTCTGCCCAGGAAAGGATTCCAATTTATGTTCTGTTTGCTCCATCATCACTTGGAGTGTTCAAGAGTGCTTTAGTTCTCAAGCCAGATCGTGGACCTCGATTCCAAGTACGTTAAATTACTATCTGGATTTTTGTTTGGATATTAAAAATTAAGAAACAA
>JBAHVQ010201104.1:0-13216 GCA_036872915.1 Nanipora kamurai
GTCTACAATAAAAAAATTTGTCGTCTTTTTAAAGTGTGTTATAACTCTCGTGCTATCAAGAAAGTATGGCAACATCATTTAAAAGTAATCGATATTTCATTAAAACTTCGGGCGACTAACGTTGAATCATCTGCGAACAAAAAAGGATCACAGTTCTTGATTGACAAAGGTAGGTCGTTAATATACAAAACGAAAAGTAAAGAACCTAAGATTGAGCTTTGTGGTATCTCCGATTTGATGGGAAGAGGATTTGACTGGGAATTTTTTATCTGTACTTGCTGACTTTGGCCTGTCAGATCAGAAGTAAACCAATCTAAGGCCGAATTTGAGATACCATAAGAAGTTAATTTCAGCAGTAGGGTTGAGTGATCAACTAAGTTCAAAAACTTTATAAAAATCAAGAAATATTATCTCGTTGATCTCGCCATTGTCAATAGTTGAAATAAGAAATTCGTTGATCATTGTTAGAGACGTCTCACAAGAATGACCAGGTATGAAACCATGTTGATGGTTGGAAAGAATGTTGCTGAATAAAAGATATGTCATGTTCGATTTGAATACATGTGTTTCTAAAACTTTAGAAAGTACTACTAAAATAGAATTGTGTCTAAAGTTTTCTTGTATATCGGAATTAACTTAGCCTTTTCCCAAGTACTGTAGCTGGAAAAATTCCCGTTGAAAAACTCAAATTACATAGCTGAGTCAAAATTTCCAAAATAGATTCTGCGCGAAACTTTAATTAAAATATGCCGGAATGCCATCAAGACCAGTGGCCTTAGTTGAATCTATTTCGCTCAATAACATACGGATCTCGCCTGTTGTAACAAGGGGAATAGAAAATTGTGACTCGGGAATGTTTGGATTCTGGAAACCAATTTTGGAGCTATATTTATAGACAGATTATCGGAAACATTAGCAAAGTAAGAGTTACTAATATCCTCAGAATTATCCTCAGAATGGAAATAGATGTTTTTGTATTAGGCAGGATATTTTTAAGAATTTTCCAAAGACGTTTCGGTTTTCCAGAATTTTCGTTAAGAAGTTTGTAATAAGCATTTTTAGAGTGTTTTATTAAGTGAACCGTTTTATTTCTCCACATTCCATAAAGGACCAAAGATAGGGTTCGTTTAAGTTTCTAGCTTTCTTAAGAAAATTGTCTCCTTGTCGACTGGCGTCACGGATATCCTTTGTCAGCCAGCCCCGTAAGCATTTAGATTGTACCCGCTTTACCACAACAGGGGCATGTTTATTAATTATTGAAATATAGGAACTTTGCCAGATATCCAAAAAGTCGTTAGTATGAAATAAATTAAGCGGAATAGATTCAAGATCCTGAAAGAACTCCGATTTTATGAACGACATTCGTCTACGATACCTTATAGTTTGGCCACACTCCTGCTAAATGAAATCACGGCAAGGGACCTTTCTACAGACGTAAATTGGTAAGTGGTCACTCAAACTGACTGGAATAACGCCAGATTTTAAAACAAATTCAGGGTGAGAAGTGTAAATACGATCTAAAATTGTTCCAGATATTGGTCTAGTAACTGAATCAGTGAGTTAGCTAAGTTGTTATTGAGTAGCGACATTAGCAAGGAATTTATATTCATTTTTCTTCAGATTATCATTATTAAAATCGCCAAGTAATAAAATCTCCTTATTTTCATGGTCGGCTATACAGAGCATTTGATTTAAATGGTCGCCAAAGGGTTGTGGTTTCTGGTTGGTAAATAAAACCAGCTAAAAAAGCTTTAGAGTTTACAAATTGAATTTCAAGCCAAATATATTCTAAGATATGAGAATCATCGTAAACTAAAATATCGGATGGTAATTTATAACATATTGAATAAGGAACATAAACCAGGATACTACCGCCCTTGGAATAAAGTCGATCTTTTCTGAAACAGTGAAAGCCGTTAATTTGTAGATCAAAATCATTCATAAGTAAAAAGATTGTTATCGTGGTTATCTGAGTGAACCAGTGAAGGGGAGCGAAATATTGGTTGATTTGAAGAAGCTCTACTAATAATTATAGTGCTAAAAATGCTTAAGAGAGTGTCTCCGCAAAAGCGGACCAGTCAAAAATCCTTCAAAAAATATTTTTCGTAACACTTTTACAGGGTGGTGCAAAAACATGTCTACAATACGGTATTCTTATCGATTTTTCAGATTTCTATCTCTCAAACGCTGTCGCGACAAACCTAATTCAAGCACTCCATTATTTGCCTTCACGGAAAAGTCAGAAACAAACTACGGCCAGAGAAATACAAACATACGTCTGTTCTAGTGATAAATTATCCAAGTTAGGAAAATATCCCCAAAGTATCCCAAATAAACATAAAAAAGCACTGCTTCGTCGACGGTAAAATATGCTAAAGTGGGACTCTCACTAATTAGATAATCTATATGGATACAAAGTTTAAGACATTTTGAACTCAATTCAAGCGAAAAAGGTTTTGGTCTAACCATACTTTGAGTGGGTTCGGTGCCGTAAATAATTGTTTATTCGTGCTTGTAATGTAATCTACGTAATAAATACATAAAACATCGCAGGTGTTCGAACGGTGCAGAAAAATCAAATTCTTAACTTACGTGCATATTACTTCTGTGATATACTGCAAGTGACTGTTTCTCTTTTGACCCGGAGGTACAGGACGTTGCCTTCTTAAGTGAGATACGCGCATTTAATACAGCATATTTAAATTCAGTGGTCTTCGCTCTCGTCGTCATGTCACTGATACTTGTTTGTCGTTGGCTTTGTATAGCATTGGGGAAAGACCGTCTTAGCTATTGCTGCTAACTGAACGGTCAAGGCTTTATCTGCATCAAATCTCGATTGCTATCGGAGCATTTTAGCCTATCGAGTTACCGATAATACACCACGTGCATGGACTTTATAACTGATAAAGCACTTCTCATATGCTAATATTTTCTTTCAACAATGTGAGCCATTGTTTGAACTCCGCAGGGACAAGCCTTTTTGGGGTTCATTTTTGAAGCCGTTCAATAAATTAGCAGAACGTGTTTTACCGATAAAACAGTGCTGTTCGTTCATTAAACATTACTTAAGTTATGAAATTTTCGGGACTTTGCCAAGTGATCGCTTAATAAAGGGTGGCCGCTTAGTACGGCATCGCTTAATACAGGTTCGACTGTATGTCTTTTTAAAATTATAATTATGTCCACACTTGCTTATATACAGCCATAAGTAGTGTGGGATAAACTACTTCATAAAAACAATCTTTAATAGGCGTGCCACTTCAGCCTCCCCCAACCTCCCTCTAATAAGAAACGAAAAGGTAAAAAAGAAGAAAAGCAGTTACATGTAGAATTGAACTGCTTGATGGTTGTTGTCATGGCAAAAGGAAGACCTTGCAAGTAAACAGTTATCTACAGACCGTTGAAATATTATGTAGGTTACAAAAAGCAAACATGATTTATATCGAACATTTTTCAGGACACATCTTGCACAACTGATGAATTGAATATTCAGAAAAAGGGAATATTGAAATTAGAATGGATGACTCACATAAAATATATTTTTGGTGTAATCAGGGCTGCAGTGCAAATTTGAAAGATGTTTTTACACCCCTATCTTATTCTTATAATGAAAACACATCATTCTTTATTTTACAAAAAGTATCAAATTAGTCATCTGTTCCAAATGTTTATTGTTTTATTGTTACTAAGCTGTGTCTCTGAAATCCTATAAATTAAAACCGAAGACTTAATATGAGTCTATGCAGATTTGTATGCATATTTGGTTTACCACACCAAATTTTAGTATGCAGTGATAACCAATTTGTCCAGTGATAAAGCAGAAACTGTACAGTGGTAAACAGTAAAAATGTACAGTGATAAAATTTGTTGTAATAAATTCTTAATTAATAAAACCCAATAACACTTTTAAAATTAATAGATTTGAATAATTTGATTTACATCATTCACGTTAATATGGATCCTATCGGGCTTGAAGGACTTCAAAGTGTTGCTAACAACCATTGGTTTGGCACTTTGGCATATCAGTTGTAATATATTCTCAATTCTTCTGTGCAAAAAATCCTTTTTCAGATGACAAAATTCTTGTCGTAGGTTGATTTTAGAGGGCAGGCGTGGTTGAATCAAAATGTGCAGTAATAAAAAATTTCTTAAAATTAGGTATGTGGTTTGCATAGAGAATACACCAGAGCTGCAATATTCCAAAAGAATATTAAACACAACAATGATTGATGCTCTACAGCATATGAATTATTAAAGTCCTTCCAATTATTTACAATAACGTTGTTTTTATTTGCACTGTCTTGGGCATGAATGTATTCAGAATGTCTCAGTCAGACACTCCAGGCCAGCTGTACAAATATTGAGAGTTAAAATCTGTTTGAACATTAGGAAGCCATTTGCTAAATGATTGTTGGTTGTAGTCCGATGATAATCTACCTTACCGTTGTCGAAGAATTTTTTCTCATTGCTTGGTTTTTGCTGACATTGTCAGCATTTTCCTGACAGTCCAGTGAATTTTGATTATGGTTTAACCGGTGACTACTATATGAAACATGTTAACCTTCAGCAATTGGCTCTTCAATTCCTGTTTCAGTTAAAAGCTGTTGTTCCTTCTGATACTGTAGTATTATTTTTAAGGTAAATGAAAAATTACCTTACCATGGCAAAATGTCCAATAAAAACACATTTGAAAGTGAATAACATAATATATGAGTACAACCACCCTGTTATTATATATCTAACTCTAGAACATGCAGAAACATATTTTACATGCTTTCTTTCATAATTATCCTACGAAGCCAATAATTTTTGCTTCATACCAGGGGATGTATTGTACACATAAGTCGCCCTGGACTGTTGTGTACAATGTAACCTCATATTTTACCAAATTTCATTTGCAAATTTGCCTTATACCTGGTTTTTGTGAAATAAAACAATTTTTGTAAATAAGAATGTAAGGTAAGGTAAAATTTACCTTGAAAGAAGTGTTATGAGTCATAATCCTTGGTGTTCACTGTTCAGTATGTAAGTCTACCTCATAATAACAGTGAATTATATAATTATCTGATGATTAGGAGTCATAAATCAGATTTTGGGTCGATGTCCAACAATTTTAGACTTTCACTCACCAACTTATAATGTTTACACCTGTCCATTTCCACAAAACGTGGTAGAGGTGTAGAGACAATCTAAAGACATTGTCTACCTCAACCCATTAAAGTACTTCCTTGCCCGTAGTATCCTAGTATGCAAAATACGTTATCAGTGTGAAAGTCGGCCTCATAAAGAGTAGGTTACTACTCTAACGATATTCAGGTATTAAGTACATCAAACTTTGACAGTTAAACCTTTAAATAACAGAGGGATCATTTTGGAAAGTAAGATCATTTGCATTTAGCCAGAGTAAATCGGTTGGATGCACTGTCAGCAGTCAAATGGTTAAGCAGATAGTAATTACTTGTAGGGTCCAGGCCGAGGACCGATCCGGAAGAGATAGGGTGTTGTTGCAGAGGATTGAAGGTGCGGGAAAACGTTCATTAAAATTATTCGTGTTTTAAGTCCGTTTTACAATGGACATTATGTTTGGCAACGAGCATGGGATCGAAATCAAGTAAGAAGCTCGTGAAAAGTCATAAGAGGTATTTCATTTTTTTAGCGTCGATTTAGTGTCGATTTGTGGTCGAGATGTCGAGCGACGAGAGTTCTAGCAATTTACCAACGGGAAGCGATGGAAGTGCGACTGGCAGTAGGACTCTGGTCCTTGTACCATTGGATCTTGGGTCCCTGAGAGAGTTTGATACTAAAGGAAACCTCATGGTGTATCTCAGAGATTGAAGAAGTAGAAACGTGCGTTTAATTGGTATTTAGTAGGAAGGGGAGTGACAGTAAACTCAGTGACAAGCGCTTCTGTTGCATATGGCAGGCCTAGACGTTCAAGAGATATACTACACCTGGGTAGGCAACGAACAACCCTAGGATTACGATGCCACAATTAAGGAACTGGATTATTTTATACCGAAAAGTAATGTTTCTTTCGAAAGACATTTGTTTAGACAAATAGTACAAACAAGTAAGGAAACCGTTGACCAATTTGTGTGCAGGCTCAAACAATAAGCTATTACCTGTGACTTTGGGGGCCCAAAAAGACGACTATATTTGTGAGCAGTTGATTGATAGGTGCTTCCCGAACCGTTTGCGGCAAAAAGGTTTTGGAAAAAAGTGGATTAGTAAAGCCCGATGACCGTCTTGTATTGGCAAGAGCACAAGAACCAGTCGAACGTCAACTGAAAACCTTGGAGGGGGATAAGTGTACTATTGAAGTAAACTCGATCAACAGCGCTGAATCAAACTACCGAAACAGAAGACGTGGAGGCAATGACCAAGGTAAAACTTGTTTGAACTGTGGTTGCTAAGGACATTTTGCAAGGGACAAGAAATGCCCAGCTCGCCGACAAATATGTAAACAGTGCGACGAAGTGGGACACTCCAAAGCCAGATGCACTCAGCTACCGAAAGGAAAACAACAGCCAAGGAGGGTTGACAAACGAAATGGAAGTGAACGCAATGCGAATAGAGGAAAGGATTTCCAGAAGCGCCGAGGCAAGAGTTCTGATGCTAACTTCGAGAGCGATAACAGGGTGGATGACACTCCACGAGTGCAACGCAGACTTCAATATGCATTTACGGTGAGGAATAGGTCACGCCGGAATAATGGAGTCGTAACTTTGAACTTGGGAGGAGTGGACGTGCCTGATGTTCCAATTGATGCTGGAGCAACATGTAATCTTATAGGCCGAGGAACTTGGGAATGGCTAAAGAAAAATGGAATCAATGTGTGAATCACGTAAAGAAGAAAATGTTCTCTTCTCCGTTACCAACACTGAGAACATGCCTTTTTCGGACATGAACTGACCAGCAGAGGAGTGAATCTGAGCGAGGAGAAGGTAATCGCTAGTCAAGACGCAGAACGCCCCATAAATGCAAGTGAAGTACGGTCATTCATAGGACCGGTCCAATATTCTGCCAAGTTCATACCCAACCTCGCGTCAGTTGTACAACCTATACAAGAACTCACTAAGACAGGCGCCAGATTTGTTTGGGGGACAAAACAACAATCTGCATTTAAGGAACTGAAACGATTGATTACGCGTACTGACACGCTGGCATATTTCAAAGTTGGTTGCAGGACTCGAATCGTTGCAGACGCTTCGCCAGTTGGATTAGGGGCCGTGCTAATCCAGCAATAAGGAATGGAATGCAGAGTGGTTTCATATGCGTCCCGTAATGTGACTGATGTCGAACGTCGGTACAGTCAGACGGAAAAGGAGGCGCTTGCTTTAGTATGGGCGTGCGAAAGGTTTGATCTGTACGTATTTGGCCAGAAGTTCGAGCTCCAGACAGATCACAAGCCCTTGGAGTGCATATACTCACGATCATAAAAGCACTCAGGTAGAATAGAGACGGGGGTCGTGCGACTCCAGTCCTACGATTTCAAAGTAGTCTACCAACCAGGGAAAACTAACATCGCCGATGCGTTGTCTAGATTGAACTCACGGGTCCAGCGTGATGTAGGCAAGAAACATGACAACGTTAGAGCGGTGGTTGAGAACATCATACCAGGAGGCTCTCAGCGAAAGAGATTGAGACTCAGCCTGTGACTCTGAGATAAAAGCAGTGAAGGATTGTCTCCGGAGCCGAAATTGGGAACATTGTCCAGCGCCAGCCTATCAGCGCGTAAAGGATGAGCTATGTGTCTATGGAGAGATTCTGCTGCGAGGCACAAGGATCGTCATCCCCCAAAACCTGAGATAAAAGGTTACAAAGTTAGCACACGAGGGCCACCAGAGAATAGTAAAGACGAAAGCAAGCCTGAGGACGAAGGTGTCGTGGTCTAAAATGGACGGATATGAAGAGAATTTATGCAAGGAACGCCACGGATACCAGGAGCGTACAATGTACCTGAGCCGATGTCTAGAGGGCGTTTTCCATCTGGTCCCTGGCAGAACTGTAGTGCAGACTTACTTGGGCCTCTGCCATCGGAGGAAAAAACCTTCTCGTTGTCATAGATTACTATAGCAGGTATTTCGTAGTTTTAGATGTGAAATCGACCACGTCAACAAAGCTTATCGAAGCAATCACAACAATTTTTGCAAGATTTGGAGTTCGATCTACGCACAGACAATTGCCCCCAATTTATATCCAAGGAATTTAGGAAATGTTTTTTAGAGCATGGTGTAGAACACCGAAGGACGACTCCGCTATGGCCCCAGAACAATGGCGAAGAAGAACGCCAAAATCGCACGCTCTTAAAAGCACTGAGAATAGCACAGGTTGAATGAAAAAGTTGGAAAACTGAGTTGAAAAGGTTCCTTATGGCGTACAGGCTTACACCACAAATGACGACTAATGCCTCGCCTTATTACCTCATGTTTGGACGGGAGATGTACACCAAGTTACCAGACATTAGGAGAGAAATCAAGGCCACAGACGAAGATGTACGGGATAGTGATTGGGAAAACAAAGTTAAAGGCAAACAGTACACTGATAAAAAGAGAAGAGCAAGGGACGGTGGAATTGAAGCTGGTGATTGGGTATTAGTAAAGCTCAGAGGACCAACAAGTTATCGCCAAACTTCCATCCAAATCCCCGGCTAGTTGTCAAGAAAGAAGGAGGGGAGAGATCAGATGAAACAAAATGCATCATACATTAAGAAGCGTAATTCAGCCAAGGAGGAGACCAACGTGGACAGTGACACAGAAGAGTCTCGTGATGATATTGTGCAGAAAAAAAATGGCCCAAGGGAAACAACCACAGAGAACCATACCTTGATACAGACCCCAACACCGTCCACCAGGTCAAGACGTGTAGTCAAAACAGCAGAACGTTTTAAGGACGTCGTACTGTCAAAAGCATAACTACACCAAGCACATGTGGTCTGAGATACGTTTTCTTCTGTTGAGATGTAATCCAGATTTCTTGCTTTTTTTTGAGACTATTATTGCCAGTTGATATTACGTTAGAAAGCAGCAGTGCTACATCGTAACCTAATTTAGAAGGACGGAAAACTGATAAACATAAGTGCGTACCCAGATATAAAAAATTAATTAGAGACGACTTTGTTTGTAAAGAAAGGGATGGATGTAGGGTCCAGGCCGAGGACCGAGCCGGAAGAGAAAGGGTGTTGTTGTAGAGGAATGAAATTATATGAATTTGAATTTATGTTGGTGTGGTTCAACTAAAATAATAACATGGAAATTCTACATTAGAAAAAAATGATTACGTTACAAAATTACAGACCAAAAACAAAGATAGTACTTACAGATTGTTTACGTCTACAGGAAGTTGAGAAAGAACACTAAGGGCTAAACCACATAATCTCCCAGTACCATCAACTAAAAATATCAACTGCCTCACCCGTAGCTGACGTCACCAATTTGGAGCTTACATATATCACGAATCATATCGTGACTTACGCTTAGGCAGTACATATGACGAACCTTTACAGTTTAAGTGATAAAAAGTCACAAGTCTAAGTAACCGATTTACGGCGTCAAAATATCCAAATTTTCCTTTTTATTTTCACTTCATGTTTATTAAATGGAAGTATTCTTAAAATAGTTGAGCTTTAATAAACGGCTTTAGCATGAAACGTCGACGGCCGTCATAAGTCAGGTGTTTCTATTGACCAATGAACAATCTTTTTGAGATTTGCAATGAGTAACCACGCCAGTTACAGGAAAACTGATTCTGGATCGATAAAGGAAAAATGTTCGACAAAAACCGGCAAACGTTTGCTCATTTCTTGTCTCTCAGAACGACGAATACATTTTGCCCTCTGTCGACCTCCTGAGGTCGAAAAGTTAGAATTTTTCAA
Source organism: Nanipora kamurai (assembly GCA_036872915.1). Taxonomy (NCBI): domain Eukaryota; kingdom Metazoa; phylum Cnidaria; class Anthozoa; order Scleralcyonacea; family Helioporidae; genus Nanipora; species Nanipora kamurai. The sequence continues at coordinate 9,875 of JBAHVQ010201104.1, forward strand.
GACATTGGGCAGTCTACCAACCTTTCAACTTTTTATGCTAGTTTGGAATATACAGGGGGTTGCCAAAAAAAAGGAGCCCCCATGTGAAAGAGGGTTTTTCTAATCTCAAAACTCTGAAGGTTTTAAAAAATCTGAAGCTCCTTTGCCTTGGGATATTGAGAACTGGAGGAAGGTATAAGTGTGAAAAAGCTCTCCCACAATTGTTGTGCACGATTTAAATAGTTAGGTGAAACTTTTGTCAGTTCCCTTTTAAGCATTGTGGAAGATAGCGTCTAAGAAGCAACAACATGAAGAAAAGGCCAAGAAGAAGTTTGCAAGGAATCAACAGATTCTGCACTCCCTTGGGGCTGGTTGGAGTGCTCAGAAAGTGGCTGAAGAATATGAACTCAGTTATTCATGGGCAAAAAAGCTTTACAAGCGTTTGAAGGAAGGAGATAACGGGAGAGATATCCTGGCTCTGGAAGACCACGAAAGACAACAGTTCGAGACGATCGTTTTTTAATCAGAGAAGCTGTGAGAGTTCGTAATCCCTCCGGTCTGCTGAAACGTGGCTGATCTCTCAGGGTCACTAAAAGAGCACACATCCACGGAAATATCACGTCGGGCAGTACAGCGTCGCCTCCATGAACGGAATTTTAAGAAATGCCCCAAAACCAAAAAACCAGATGTAAGCAGTGTAAATCGAAGTACGCGTGTAAACTTTGCGAAGCGTTATCGTGCCTGGACAGTGGACGAATGGAACAAGGTAGCCTTGTCTGACGAATCACCATTTATCTTACGCTACCAAAATCGTAGTTATCTCTGGCGTCGCCCTGCCGAAAAGTTCTGACCTCGATCTCTGCAAGGAACTTTAAAGCACCAGAAACATTAAAAATTAAAAATTACGGTACGGGGATGTTTCTCTTGGCAAAGAGTTGGGACTCTTCATCAGATAAAAGGAACCTTAACCAAGGAGAAATATTGTCAAAATTTGATTCGTCAAATGCGACCTTCAGCCCCACGACCTCATGGGGATAACTTCATCTTTCACCAGGACAATGATCCAAAACACACATCACATGTCTTGAAAAATTTTCATAGTAACAAAAGCACTGAAGTTCATTTTTGGCCACCACAAAGCCCAGACTTAAACCCAATTGAAAATCTGTGGGCCGAGATTAATAGGAAACTGGAGAAACGTACGTGCCAAAGTGGGGAAAAATTGTTCGACAGTTTAAAGCAGGAATGGGTGAATCTCAGCGATGATTACCTTAAAAAATTTGTAGAAAGCATGTTAAATCGCCGCCGAAAAGTTAGTAAAAGTCGTAGATATCCTATTGACTATTAAATGTTGCGTGTTTGGGACAATCTTAATGAAATAAAAAGGATTATGACACTTTGTCGTTTTGTTAAGGACGGGCTCTTTTTTTTTGGCAACCCCCTGTATTTTGTTTAATTAAACTGAATATATATCATGGTTATCACTACGAATTTAATTCATAGTAGCCATGACTTGTTTTTTTCCAAATAAACACATGTCGAATCCGCAAGTCGAATTTGCATGCCGAATTGTCGTTTAGTTACTGACTTCTTCATTCCTTTAGCTGTCTTCTTCTCTACTTGTGTATTGTACTCTGTGTACACAATGGAATACATCTTTGGTCGAAGACCAATAAACTCTTGAATAGGAATTCCATGTGTTTCACATTTCATCTTTCCAAGGACTTTCTTATTTGCTGCGTATTCAGTGACAATAAATTAATGTCGTGTATCATATCTGTATAACTATCGTTGGTATTTACTTTATAACAAAGACTGTCTGTGTCTGTGAAGAGTAGTTTGGTGTTGGGGCCGTACTGTTGCTTCATGTACTCGAAGTGGAACTGATACACGGGTATCTTGGAGATCTCCAAAATGGTAAATCCAACGTAGATTGGACGATTTAGATTTAGCTTGGTCTTTCGAATATTCACTGCTGCCAGGTCCACAGAAAATATGCGAATGAAATCGAATGATGGAGAAGCAGTTAGTTTGAATAACTTTGCTTTATCGTTGACCAGCTTTACGTTTACTCTCTTCCGCAAGTTCTCCACGGTCTTACCAAACACAGAATTGTTCATCAACTTACAAAAATTTTTCTCGAAGTCGTTAGCTGCTTGCTTTCTTTCCCTGTGTTGAAGTCTATATAGGACTTCAACCATAGATGTTGTTGAAACACCATCACTCCGTGAATTTTCGTCAACTTCATCCTCAATGCCAAGTATTGTTTTAGATTGTCGTAATGAGCAACGTAATTGTTCTTGCTTTGGGGGTTAGGGACCAGTTCCAGTACCAGCACCAAGGTTCAAATTTGTGGGTAATGATTGACAGTAGGGCGATAACTCTCGGGAAAAATCTTCATTTTCTCGGGTGCTAAAGGGTAATCGTCGTGGAGGTCGTGTAATTAAGAGGGATAATAAAGGTCGACTCAAAATATGGCCTTACTCGTTGTCGTTAGGATATCCCTTGATATCAAGTGTGTAAATTTCGTGTTCGAACAGCCAGTGGAATTTACCAGTTGCCATAGGTTATGACATGCCCCATCCATACAGATTGTTGGCATCAAGATACATCACATAGGATGTTTCTTGCGTTGGGTCGTAGTCGGGAACATAAGGATTATTGGCTTTGGTGAAACGACTGCTAATGACGGGAATACCGGCACGAAGGCCTCTCTCAATAAACAAATACATGTCTGGGTCGGTTAACAGTTTAAGTTTATTCTCTGTCATCTTCAAACAAGCTTGTCAGGCTAGCCCGGGGCTTGTGTAAAAGTGACAGGGATCTAAGTTGTATGCTTTTAGGCAGACGTTTCAAAAATTTTCAAATACACCGGCAAGGAGTAAGACTTCACACATCAGATCTAAATTGTGGTAATTACCCATGTTTTTACACTTGAAACAATTAAACACCCGCGTCGCATGGACACAGTCAACATCGGAAATATGTTCAACATTTAATAAGCTGTAGAATGATTCTTTCGATAGTAAACATCGTTCGTCAAATCTCTCCATGTAGTCCACCTTTTCGTAGTAGCAGAGATAACTTATCGTCCTCGATGTGTTTCTTGAGTATTGAAAACTTGTCAGCACCGTCTTGGGAAAGATTTGACATTTGTTCATCAAACTTTCAAAATCAGCGTAGATTAGAAAAGGTACTTTTAATTGTTTATGATAATCTTTGAACAAAAGAGTTTTATTATCATCGTTTGGGAATTCGATGCGTTGTGCACCATGTTGACAGCAGTGAGGCTCTTGGTCTCGTAGCAGGTCTTCTCGAATGAATCCATCAACACAGTAACGGCAGTAAAACATTCGGGCTTTG
>JBAHVQ010201115.1:0-13215 GCA_036872915.1 Nanipora kamurai
CTGTTGTTGTCCTGAGGCTTCGCTCACCGATGCACGAAAGCAAGGTCAACAAAGGTCCAAATATATCTCACTACATCACATGCACGCAACACACGCAACACTCGCAACACTATAGAAACGACTACTGACAGACTGCCAAAGAATAGTAAGTCTTTATGCTACCTATATCGTTTTGCTACATGTGACGCTACAGTTATGTTTATTGCTCAGTATATTTCTCGATATAAATTTACTTGCACTCAGTACATAAATAAACCAAGTGATTTCATTTTCTCATGCAGTGTTCCTAGATCAATCCAAGTTTAACTACAGAAGCTCATCACATTCTCTGAAATTGTGACGAAAGCGATATTACTCTAAGGATGCTTCTGAAATTAGTTCTAGGTATCTCGTCGAGAAACTGCTTAATACATGTAGATTTTCTGATACATTGTTCTTTTATCAATTCTAGTTACAAGTACAAACAAACTCATATTGCAAAGTAAGTTTTTATATTTACGAGTATAATTTCCTTACATGTTGCTGTTGTCGTCATGATAGAGATATGTCTGGTTTTGAAATTACTTAATGCAAATACATAGATTTCCCTAAACCAGTGTTCTTTTGTTAATCCTATAGAAACGACTACTGACAGACTGCCAAAGAATAGTAAGTCTTTATGCTACCTATATCCTTTTGCTACATGTGACGCTACAGTTATGTTTATTGCTCAGTATATTTCTTGATATAAATTTATTTGCACTCGGTAAATAAATAAACCAAGTGCGAACCGATTTCATTATCTCATGCAGTGTCCCTAGATCAATCCAATTTTAACTACAGAATTTCATCACATTACGTTGTGAACTGTTTGCCAAATATGATGCGATTTAATATCACCAATGTTTAGTGTAGTGCCCTTATTCCTATATTCTACCATCTGTTGCCAACTGTTAGTGTTCACGTTTCCTTGTTATTAAGGTTCCTGTCCAAGTGTCGCTCTCGGCGTTTTCTTTTGGCCAGAGACGAAAGTTGGAAGTCGTGCGATTATAGGCTGCCCTGACGAACCTATAGCTACTGCAACACGTGAATGTCAGTACAACGATGAGATTTTCCGAGAGGTTTCCTGGTCACCTGTTAATGCTAAGGCTTGTTCATCTAAAAGTCAACAATTATTTGATATTTTACAGGTATTTTTCCGTTCACTTAAGTTATCACTTTAAGATAAACACCGAAAAAAAGAAGACAGTTATCCTTCAGGAACTCGATTACTACTGGCTACGAAGAACAAATTGATTCAAGGAATACTCTCATAATTCTAGTTACTGAAATTTCAATCAATTTTCCTCTAATTTCAGCCTTTCTTTGTTTGGTATTAGTTACCAAACGTTGTAAGATTGGTATTCCTTCTTTCCCAAATTGAAAATTAAAAAGATCAATCTAAAAAGGTTTAAGTTTCTATCAGTTGTAGAAAACATATTACGAAAACGTATGTAAAAAACATATTATGCCCCAAATCCGGAGACCATGTCCTTTGGGCCTGCGCATTTATTCGGTATTAGTACAACATTTTATATTCAAGGCATTGTGTAACAAAATAGAGATTTAACCATCAAGATTTTCTGCAAAAGCTCCCTGTATCTCGTTGGCATTCCATCGTAGCTTCCTCGACATCGGCAATATCTTGATTGTCGTTTCCGTTTCTGGGTGCCACTTGCGAAGCTGTTTTACTGCTGGGTCTTTTGATTCCTCCATACTGTATTTCAAAATTAATCAGTGCGTATATTTAGTCTGAATGCTGTCCCAGATTTCTGGCCATTACATATTCGGTATCATCAAGTTAGGTTTTGTTGTGTTGTACGGAAAGTCCACATTCATCGTATGGCAAATATTACCAATGGTGGCATCGTTTCGTTGAGAGAGATCTACTGCAATCAGTTGCCCGCAGAGGTGAAATTCCAGTAATTATAAGAGGGATCAAAGAACATAGTTTTAAAAATTTGCCAGCTAAAAATCACTATTTCGTTCATTTGTGCATATTTAAATGTTGTTTACTTTAATATTATTTTTCTATTATTTCCGTTAAGAAACCTGTCGACTCTACCAACGTAATAGAGGTGGGTAGAAAGATCAGAAATTTATCATATCTTGGTGAAAGACTTGTCTCTAATGATATTGCTAACTTGGCGTATGTCTTGGAAAAGATCGTGGCCGTCAAGGGACAATCTAACCTGGTATCTAAAAATAATAAAGATAATGACAATGAATGTCTCATTATACCTAATGCTGAACACAAAGTTAGTTCATGTGAGAGCTTGGTAAATATCAGGTACATAATGGATGTTGATCAAGCCCTGAGGGAACAAGTTTGACGAATGTCTCAACATGTCACAACCCTGGGAAATCGCTTGAAATTTTGATGATAAGGTTGTCTTCAAACAACAAAATAATGGTACATTTGGCTTTTGAACATGACATTTCAGATTTATCGTATGCGTATACATATTTCAACATCTCACAATTATGACGTCATAATCCATAACTTCTTATCCCCATGGCAAAAGTCTTACCATAATTAGAGATAATAGCTGCGGACACATTGCGCCGCCCTCCTCCATCTAAAGACTACCAAAAAATAGAAAAATTACAGTCTGAATATTACTAACGTCCTTATCGTTGACTATCGCTGTCTTTTCAGCTTAATAGGGAGCTTACGTAACAAGCGTGTTTTATTCACGCAAGGCGTTTTCTTTCGACAGAATTTTTCATGCAAAACAAAGAGTACGAATAATTTCAAATCATAAAGGCGTCGCTGAACATTTAAAACACCATATTCGTTCTCCACAGACGCCACTGATGGCGTTTCCAAGGTCTACAGGCGTCATCCTCGAGAACGTAAACATCATCAGTTAGTTTCACTGCTAATACGTTGATTAGCTATTCTCTCTTGAGATTTTTAAGTTATGTGAGTTACGCTCAAAACTGATTTACTGGTTTGAGATATTGCTAACTTTCTGGGGATTTTTTAGTAATTGACGACCTCTGACTGGATGGAAAATTCTTTTGAAAGAATACGTTACCCAAAATTCAAAAACACGTCTTATCCAAATCTTCCGGTTGCATTCCTTGACTCCAGAACGCCAGTTACTTAAGCTTTTTAATATCTGACATGGTTTCACGCTTCTCTCGCTTGTAAAGTTTTGAACTAGCATACAAAACTTCCGTTAATGACCGAACATTTCGGTATTCATGCCCAGTTTAGCATATAGTTCATCGTTCTGAGAGTGAGGTCCCTAGTTATATCCTCAGAGAACCACTGATATAAATTTTGTTCAGTATTTTATTTTTGTTTTGTATTTTTCCATTTTTAGATAGCTGATGATGTTTTCAATACGGTCGACAACATTCTCAATGCACCTGCTGAAGCTATCGAGACTAGTCAACAACAAAAGAATTCGTCTGTGAGGTTGGGACGGCTAAGTTGCTTTTAGGCTCACTTGACGCTTTTTGTTACATCCATGAAATTTTACTTGAATTTGTGACCTTAACAAACTCGAACGGTAAAATAGATAAATTACAAATCGCCACGATCTTGAAAATTGACACACACAAAAAATCCCCAAAAGATGCGCTATTAATGATTTTACTATATTAAATTGTTGGGACCCTCACCGTTTACTAATGCGGCCTTACAATGTTCAACCGGATAGATGGACGCAGATGTAACGCGATACCTTCACTAAATTCATTTTTTCGACGGTATTTTTTAACGTATATTTTTTTATTCCTCTATTTAAATAACAGGATTGTTCAGACGTTAAATAATCTCTTGGAGCTTCTGAACATCACAGAAACAAGAACTTTCCAGAAAACACTAAAAAACGTTGCGGTTCATTTGTCTATAGTCCATCCAAATTCCTTTTCCGGATTAGCCTTCTCAGGAACTATAAAGAAAAACATATCTTTAATAACGCACGAAAATGTTGGACAGGAAATCTCCGTAAGCAAGACCGTTTCCGAATCAAATGCAACGACTATCCGTTTACCCGAAACACTATTCAACAATACCACTACAGGAAATACTTCTCAGGCTCAAACTGTAATCTTTACCATGTACAAAGAAACAAAATTCTTTCGAGTGAATTCCTCCGGGCCTGCGAATCATTCCCATCGTCTGAATAGTTATGTCATTGCCGGTAGCATTAAGGCTCTGCGCGTTTCAAATTTGATAAATCCAGTGGTATTAACGTATCCGAATTTAAGACCTGGAAACAAGAGTGGAGCGTTGTGTGTGTTTTGGAACTTTGCTGAGGCAAGTTGGTTTCACGAAGGATGCACATTTCAGGGAGTTCAGACAGATGGAAGGATTGTCTGCTATTGTGACCACCTCACGAATTTTGCAATTTTGATGGTAAGTTAGTTTAGCTGAAAACTGTTTTGACGTTAAAAATTCTTAATGTGTACTATGAGAGTTGTTGATGGATGCAATATGTCATAAATAGTTGAGTAGTATCTTCATTAGAATTACTCAAAATAATATCAAGTTTTGACAAGAAATTTCAGAAACGTCAGAAAAAGTTGCATACTAACGAAACATTTCTTATGGAATGCATAAAAGAAATTTTTTTAAATACTCTGTAACATCTTTTCCTACTCTGTGCCTTTCATTAGATAATCTTGTCTAAAATCTCTTTAAGGTTTTAACCAAGTTTTTTTGCGACCTGTTCATTTGTAGGATATACACCCTGGAGATAACATGCCTCATAAGCGAGCACTTAACTTGATCAGTTACATTGGATGTGTACTGTCATTGGTTGGATTAACGTTGACCATTATTACAATGTCGCTGTTTAAGTAAGTATTACTGCAACTTTATAATTACTTGCGATCATTCACAGTAATTAAAAATGATTCGAACTTAACATTTGCATAATTTTTCGTGTAGCTAAATATACATGTATATACAAGGCTGCAAAATTCGGAGGGATACGGAAGATGATACATCCCAATTTCAACAAAAACTCTCTCAAAAAATCTCTTGGTTATATATATTATAAATATAGCCATGGTATAGTAGCTAATTTTCCATTGTTAATCAATGGTCTCGAATGTGATAAAGAATTTAACAGCGCGAGCGAAGCTTGAAAGACCATGAAAAGTGGACGTTCAAGCTTCCACAGCGATGTTAAATTCTTTACCACTGGAGTGAGGATTGATTAACCATCTTATCTCATGGTCTACCCACAATCATATGGATTTTTTTTTTTTGCTTTAGCATAAAAAAAATGTTAGAAATTGAGAAATACGCTCATTAGCATGTGAGAAGTGGTTATCTTACTGTTTTCAAAAGGAAGCAGTGTGATAAGTAGTTGTCACGTTGTTTTGTAAGGCCATCACACTCCTGAATACTGTTGTATCTGTGATACAACTTCAAATTTACGTCAACGTTTTGTGCTATTTCCTTTGCTAGGATCGTTGGCTTCTTCACCATTTTTGGTGAATATTAATCTCTATACATGTATTCACAAGTACGTTACAATATTCACCATTGGATGCTGCTTGTATTTCCGATACAAAGTCGCAAAATATTACCTATAGCATTAATAATTCGTGAATGAAAATAGAAGAAATTAATGTTTAATTAACACTAGTAAATAGAATAACTCTTAAAAGTCAGGGGGAATTGAAAAAATGTCCAGGAAAACCTTGCTAAAGTTTCGGTCATGGTTCGTTGTGCACCAAGGAACCGTCCCAAGTAACGCGCGCAAAGAAGCACTTTTCTGACCCATTTTTAAACGAAAATTGGAAAAAAATCTAGTTTCGTGGTGAAAGTCAAACAGGAACGTGGTCAAAATGGCCAAAGTTTAAATAGATCCCTGAGCACCTATATTTATGCAGTTGACCGAAAAGAGATATAGGATCGTCCTAATTTACATGAATTTTCTCCTTCGACTTTCTTGGTTCAAATGCTTAGTATCGGGAAAATAGTTTGCTAACATAAACCTTCTGATGCATTGGTTGGTTAAGTAATATACCGTATTCGCGTCCGAGCCGTAAAGGATTTACTAGGGCTCGCCTTCGACTTGCTTTGTAAATCGAAAGCTCGGCCGCTTGTGCTGTATATATTACTTGTCATATTTGTTTAGTTATTGTTGTTGTGATAGTTGTTGTGATTGTTGTTGTGATTGTTGTTATGATTGTTGTTCTTGTATTTGCCATTGTTGTCGTTGTTTTTTCTGTTGTTGTCGGTGGTTTTTGTTATTATAGTTAATGAGTTGTTGGTAGAGGGTGTTGTTGCTGTTTTCTCCAGCTATTTAGCCGAGATCATGAACACCAATTATCATTGAACACCAATTATCATGGACTATCATTCGGTTTGAGCGCGCTCAAATTTCCCGCAATGGTCGATGATATTTTTTCCGTTTGACCTGTTGCTGATGGTAGTTGATGATAGTTGATGATAGTTTGGTGGAAAAATGAGTTCTTAAATTATCATCGACTATTAAGCGCCGTTTGACATAGACTTTATACTTGTTAATTCTGCAACCACACAGCAAAAAATAATATTCCTAAGAAAAAAAAAATTCTTAATACAAGAATTTTTTTTCTTGAATTGAGAGAAATCACTTGCTGAAGAAAATACATTCTTAGTTTGGAAATTTTTTTCTTGAATTAAGAAATTTATTTTCGTAAGAAAACAAAGTTCTTAAAATGACAAATATGTGACATGCAAAAAATAATTTCTTAAAATAAGAATGATTTTTTTCTTAACATATTTAATAAATTTCTTAATTTAGAAAAACTTTCATCTCAATATAACCAAATATTTCTTAAAATCTTCTTAAGAAATATGCACAAGAAAATTTTCTCATTATTCTCTCAAGAAAAACTTATCTTATTTCAAGAAAAAAATTCTTATATTAAGTTTTTTTTTTTCTTAAAATAAGAAAGCTATTTTTTTGCAGCGTACTATGATACGTTCAATCAGCACATCAAGACCACAAGCACGAACAATAACAATTTTTCCTCCCGTTGCTGCTGCAGTGTTGGGTTTTTTTTCCATTTCCTTTACCGTGGTCTTCATTGTTATTTTTAAAACAAGCTAAACTTTTCACCACTTTCATCCTTCAGAAACCTTCGCACCAAGGTACCCAATCAAATCTTGCTCAACTTCTGCATCGCTTTATGTATAACATTGGTTGTGTTCTTAGCCGCTGCGGAAAGGTCCAAGACTTCGTCCCTGGCCAGTTGTCGTGCGGCGGCAATCGCTTTGCACTATTTTCTTTTGGTGGTGTTTATGTGGATGGCGGTGGAAGCCTTTAACATGTACCTGGGACTTGTCAAAGTTCTTCCTAAACGTTTTCCACACTTCATTCTAAAGTGTAGTATCGTGGCTTGGGGTAAGTGTGTCAGTAATTCAATGAAATTAAGGTATGGAGACAATCAGAAATGACAGAATAAAGTAAACGAATAAAATTTTAAGGTATGTTATTCAAGAACAGCCACTTTATTTAGGTCAAACATTTATAAAAAATCAACAAAAGGTGAACTCATGGTTCATATTATCTAACTTGTTATGGAGTGATACGATTTCATTTACGTCCTTATGTTCTGCAGAAACTGAATTTAAGTCAAAAGAATTAATAGACAATTTCTGGTTTTTATGCGGTAATGATAAGTCGTGCGTGAATGACGTACGTCATTTCAGCACTAGGAAAGCCTTCTGGTGATAATTTCTTGTTGAATTAAAGAGGAAAATCACGTTTTCATAACATTACAAGGACACAAGTGCTATTAAACGATCAAGGTCTTCCGTCTGAAAAATGTTCACATGGGGAACCAAACGTTTCAGTTTCACATGGTAAAAATTTTCCCGTGTAGTTTCTCACATTGAAGCTTTTCAGACGTTTATTCTCACAAATAATTTAATTTCACATATTATACGCAAGTCTTTCACGTAACGTTTACATGTGATTCACATGTGATCCCATATGAAACAACATCATACTGGAAATCTGGAATGTAGAATATTGGGAAAGGAAGACTGAACTCTTCTTATACAAGTTTAGTTTTCTTTTCTGGTAGTAAACTGCATTTATCTTACGAAATATGACTGTTTACATTCTAATTTCATCAACAGGGTTACCAGCCATGATTGTATCTATAACAATCAGCGTGGCTCTTGATGACTACGGTGATAAACAATTGTAAGTTGAACAAATACATAGAAATAAGACTGTTATGATTTATGTCGTGATTTTCTGTTGTGACTTTTGTAACTTTACGGCTGTTTTTATTCCTCATCATTCTTAGAGCTCCTTTAGCGAATTAAAATCTACTTACGCCCCGTTCACACACATATCCGTTCAACCTCGTTCCTAGGGTATTTTACCTCCACGGCGGAAGGTCGGCAAAGTGACATTGGCACCGGTCGGTCAATTTATGTGGTCTCAATTCGTTTGTCATCGCTTTCTTTGTTGGCTTGAACAATGAATAACAGTTGATCACCGGTCTCCAAACTTGCACATGCAGAAAATTATAAATGCTATCAGCTTCCATAATTCGTAATAAATCTTTATTTGCTTTAATAAACGTCATAAACAAGTTTAAGATGGGTATCTTGCCATTAACCAAAACAACTATTACAAGTTGGCAGAAAAATTTTACAGTTCGCGTAGCACCCAGATTTAGATGTAATATTTAAATACCGAGTAGAAGTAATTTAGAAAGCACGATCTACGAGATTTTTATATGACCTCTAAGGGGAACTACTTTATGCCTAATTGACGAAGAAAGTTTGGCAATTAATGTTTTCTGAACCGCAATAATTTGACGAGAAAGTGGGCGAGATATATATCAGATATATAGATCCGTTACGGTTATGATTTTTCTTTGTATTTACCTCATGAATTATTATTGAGTTTTAGGAGAATATATTACACATATGGACCCATCAGATTTTAGAATTGACCAGCCGATGGCCTGGGAACGACGTTTATATCCGTTTTCGGGTTAAAACGGATATTTTTTGTCCGTTTTCAAACATTTCTCCATCTACATGTTTCAACCTGCTTTTGCCCGTCTCCACGTATCTACGAGAACGATTTTGGTAAAAGTGAAACCCATTATCTCTAATTTCACCTCCTCGGAATTTTCCGCACTTATTTCTTTTTTCTTGTTTCTCACTGGCTCTCAGGAATTCTTGGGCTCCTAACAGCCAGTAAGATAAAAGAGCAAAGGCATAAAAGCGGAAAATTCCACCTAGTGGAAACTGGGCTTCACAGAGTATGGACGCACAAGCTTTTCAACATTTAGTAAGGATGCTAAAACGCATTTCATTTACAAACTTTCATGCATTTTTAAGCGAAAATAACTTGTTAAATCTAGTATTTTTATTTAATTAACTAAGCATTAGAAACCGTTTTCAGGGAAGGTATCAACTAAGTAATATGTCCAACACCCGCTTCGTACGGGAGCCGCTTTAGATCTCCCTTTGACATACCATCGTTCTCACAGAACTGCTCTGTGTGAGAATGCTACGCTTGCTAAGAAAGTATTTATATAATTTGTGTCTTTGTTTTTCAGTTGTCGACTCCACGGTGTCCCTTTCATTGTCTCATTTTTGTTTCCGGTTGTAGTCCTTCTTCTTGGAAACTCCGTTGCTTTTGTGGTCATCTTTCATTCTCTCCTGCGTTCTGGAAATAGAATTTCTTCAAGTAGAAAAATAACGGCGCTTCAGCGAGCTCGACAAGGGGCAGCCATATTCGTTCTGCTTGGTCTGACTTGGCTGTTTGGAGTGCTTGCAATCAACGACGCTAAAACTGTATTTCAATATCTGTTTTGCATTTGCAACTCCCTTCAAGGCCTCCTTGTCTTCAATTTTTACTGCGTGTTATCCTCCGGAATCAGAAAAACATTTGAATCTTTCCTGCAAAAGAAAGAGGAGAGTGAATCAGCGAAGAGAAATAGAGGGAATTCGAATGTGGACGTTGGCTTGGTGAGTAACACGAAAACCGGCAAAGGCAGATCTATGAAAAAGGACCAGAAGGAAAACAAAGAAAGTGCTATCATGGGGACTACCTTGTCCGAAAATGCCGGAAGAAGCTTTCAGTCAACGAATCCTGTTTGTCATCTTGGGAAAATAATAGAGCTTCAAGTAAATGTAACATCTAAAGCCGGAAAATAGACTTAAATACCAAAAACTCAAGACTACCTGACAGACGTTTACAGCAGACATGGGTAGCTGAGTATTATTGATCCGTGACAAAAATTGAGCTGTGTAATTTTTAAATGGATTAGAGTTAGGGACTTGTTTACGATTAGTATTGGTCAATTTCTGATCGGTGAGTTGGAGTAGGAGTAGGGTGGCAGTAAGTGGGAAGAAGTTGGAGAGGAAGTGCGCGACAGAGTAGCAGTAGGAGAATCGGGAGTAAAAGCAGGAGTAGAGGTAAGAAAGGGAGTAGGGGGTAGTGGGAAAAGGAGTGGGGTTTAAAATGGGAGTGGAAATAAGTGGGAGTCCGAATAAGAGTAAGAATAGAAATAGGAGTAGGAACGAGAGAGGAAGCGGGGATGGGAGTACGAGTGAAATTGAACGCGGAAGTAGGAGTGCGAATGGGAGTCGGCGGAGGAGTAGTTGGAGAAGGAGGAAGAGGAAGAATAGAAGCGGGAGTAGGAGTTGAAATATAAGTAGGAAGAAGATGAGTAGTAAAAGGAGGAGAAGGAATAGAAATGAGAATCGGAGTGGAAGTAAAAGTTGGAGGAGGAACTGAAGGAGAAGAGGAAGTTGGATTATGAATGGGAATGTTAGTACTAGATGATCTGAACAGAAACGAAAGGCCTGGGATTGACAGCGTAACAGAAATCTAGTTCCATAACTTTAATCAATTGTAGCGTCCTGTGTTTTTAGTAAAACTCTTTGAAACTTTGTGACAGCATTAAGGAAAGGTAAATGTAGTTCTATTAACAATTTTTAAGAATAGAATATGATATAGTTTATATAACAATTTCACATTTTGTTGTGTCACGGACGGTCCTGACGGTCCTGTTGCCATAGAACATCGATTTGACATGATCGTAATCTACGTATGCTTATTTAAATCATTTAATAAACTAGTTAACGCAACCGACTATCCAGTCAGCGACTATTGTAACTATATTGAAAACCAGCTTAAACTGCGAAACGGCCAATTTACCGATACCAAAGTATTGATATGTACTTTCGATACCGGCAACATCTACGCTGGTATCGACAATCGATGCTAAACCACTCAATAACGATACCGGATGCCTTTTTCATCTCAAAACCCGTTTTATTTATCCTCGAGCCCCAGGGGGCGAAAAGTGTTGCTAGGACCGAAGGTCCGAGTGGACGAGGGTACTAATCTTGACGTGCCCGAGATCTGTTTACCTGGGAAAAAGAAGGAGGAAAAAATCTCCCTTTGCGTTTGAGGGGAATATATGTAAAATCGTAGCCGGACAAACTAGACCGCGTCACAAGTTGCAGTCCTGGTTACCATTGATCCAAGAACATAACCAAAGAACAAAGAATACAGAAGGGTCCCTCGGGGCTACAAGGTGTCCTCGTTTTTCAGTGCGCATGCGTAATGCAGCTCCGCCTTCCCGCCAGTAAACGTTCAGATCAACAAGAATAAAACGGCGAAATACGGAGTTGGATCGCTGGAATGGCCATATCTCAAACATTAAGCTTTCGATTTTCACGGTACGACCAGTATGGTAAAGCAATAATATTTTTTGTGATTAGAAGGTCTTAAAAAGATTTAAAATTGAAAATTTGCGTATTTATTATCGACGTGAATCCCCGCTGGCCGGAGGGACTTAAGTAAAACAGTCTATTTCCAAAAACAAAAATAAGAGAGGAAACTCTTTAAAACAGTTTAAACCTCAAGAACAAATATGGAATTACGAGGAATTGTTGTTCTTTATCGAATATGATGTGTAGTTTTGAAGAACGAAATGTGTCAATTTGGAGAAAATTTCACGCTATGTTCGATCGGCGATTATTTGATTGACAATCGAAGGACGTGAAGATCTATGGCCATCCCGTAATTGTGCCACCAAGACATCTCTTAAGTTTATAGATAAGCATTAATAACTTATTCAGAAGTGTGTTCGTGATTTGTTTTAATTTTTATTGTAGATGAATGGTGAATATACTCTTCAACTTGAAAGAAACCTACTGGACATAAATTAGGTCAAGAATGGGGTTGTTGAGCTACTTTACAGTGTTGCCTTCTTTATAGCATTTTAAAGGGACATCTTAGATGAAACGAGACGTTTGTATATTAAATAAATTCAGTGGATTATTTTGTTCATTGAATAATATGAAACCAAATCAATACGGAAAGCCACTTGTATTAATTGTTGTAACTTGTTTGATGTGTTCTGAGTAAATATTTTGTAATTCTGACTTTATTTTGTACCTAATTTAATGTCGTGTAAACTAAACGTCAGCCTACTATTTCAGAAAAATCTATAGGGATGTTGACTGTATGTGATTGGACTTCACAGCACTGCTGGGTTGACTCAGCAGACAATGATTCCTTGTCAGACCACTAGTGGACATTTGTCAAGTTCGTTATCTCAGAAAAACGATTTCTGATCCCTAGACGGGAATCGGACCCGCAACCTTCTGATGACCGGTGAGGCGCTCTAACCATTGAGCTACCACGACTCAGATTGGGCAGTACATATGACGAACCAGCACGCTAGCTCACCGTCTGAGTCGTGGTAACCCAATGATTAGAACTTCTCACCGGTCATCAGAACATTGCGGTTTCGATTCCCGTCTAGGGCTCAGAAATCGTTTTTCTGAGATAACGAGCTTGACGAATGTTCACTAGTCGTCTGATATTTACCCAGCTCCCACATGAGCTAACTTTGTGTTCCGCATTAATGATTGCTTGTGTCATTAGTTTCCCTCAGAATTTTTATAACTTTCTCTTAAATTTTCTTGATCCTTCTCAATACCTTGGTCAGTGAAATACAAACCTGGGAGAACTTAGTAGAAAACCAGCTTTATGTTTGAGATATTTGCAAAATTTTCAATGGACACTTAGAAGGAGTTCAGGGGTATCCTTACCAGCTGGATGTCACATTTGCTGTTTAATACATTTACTGCTAAACACATTTACTGCTTAACATATTTCCATAATTGCGTAGTAGCACAATAGTCAATAGACATTTTAAATAAACGACAACTCTTTTTATTTTAAAAGC
>JBAHVQ010201146.1:0-13212 GCA_036872915.1 Nanipora kamurai
AGGTCGGCGGGTTGAACTTGGGCTTTGGATGTAATGTATTACCACTTTAAGCTGCTTTATTGTCCAGATATTGGATAAATTAACTTAACTTTATAATGCCTGCGGACATATATAAATTTCGCTTATATATCTTTCAAATATGCATTGGCATCTGAGTCAATTGGCTAATATAAAAGGGTTGTGGAAGATAGCGATTATTGCAAAGGCGCATTCAACTCCGTTCGCAACCCCGCAAAGGGAGTCCGCTCAGGAGACTTTTACCTGAGCTGAAAGAGAGTGTAAGAGAGGTAGGAAATGTTTGATTTTTAGATATCCTGAGATGCATTCTGGTAGATTTTCAGTAGAGTAAAGCTGAACGGTAAAAACGTTTAGCAAAATACACTTTTTAAGGAAACATTTAATATTTACATAATATTTCAATATAGTGTAGTCTTAATCATTCAAGTCACGTAGATGTTTTGGGATAACCGGGATGACAGGGTGGGATGCGAGCGGGAAAGTAAGTGTACAGACATAGATGTATGGAGATCAATAAAGTCTCACGGAAGAACATTACAATATTATAATAAAATTTTTTGCATATCAAATTGAGAAATTCGGCGAATCTCAAGATGATTGGAAACCGTGTTTAACGCGGAATTTTTGGCCTTGGCCTAAACCTTGCTTTTAATTTATTGGTTTAAGGTACATTTTACGAAAAAATCAATCGGAACGATTTACATTATTTGGAGTAACCAGGTCTCAAAGCAAAATTATTGGGATGCCATTGCCCCTGTATTCCTCGCTCCCACTTTCGCAGCCCCTGTATAACATATGAGACTAGTACAGCGAGGAGCAATTAAATTTATAGTGCTTAAAGAGCGATCAGTCAATGTCATGGCATCTATGACAAAAAAGATTTGAAACTGATCTACATAGAAACTATAGATGTTTTCAGGTGCAGACTTTCAGCCTTCCTCAGTGACGCACTATATTAACAATTTTAGACCGCCTTTCTATTGCCCTTGAATGCACAAAGCACACCGTATTTCACATGTTTTATAAAGAGTTCATTACTGTCAGTCTGTCTATCAAATTCAGCCGAGCTATTGCTTAATTTACGTATTCTAATTAGGTACTCAAACTAGTGGAGCGATCTTAATTTATTCTTTCACTGAAGGGCGGTCAGCAAGGCGGTATTTTCAAATGCAGGAATTTGGAGGAAAGGAAATTCGCTTTGCTTCATTCTTTAGCAGTTTGAAGCTGTTTTCTGTCGATAGAGGTTTGTTTGGTAATGCAGTATAGTTCTGATACGGCATTAAAAGATCGAACTGAGCAATATTTGGAGCGCTAGCCCTCTAAACAAGGTTGGCCGATACCGTAATCCAAGTGTTTATGCAGTGTCCTTGTGTTGAACCACTTCAACATCATTAAACGATCTGTAAGAGCTTCCGCCAGGTCAATGGTCACGCTGAATGCGAGGAAAAGAACCGTAAGTTCACTTAATTTGATGAAAAATAGGAAAGTTGTAATAGTTAACACGTGTTTAGTGGGTGATTCTGTTTAGCGACGAGGTTGAACATCTCAGTTCATGTCTTTGTGGTGTTGGTTCTACCTTTGCCGTAAAAGCAACAAAAATGTCTCAAAATCTTCGTCAACGAGCAATTGACAACAAAAGTAACACCAGCCAGATGACTGTATCGAACAGATGACCGAGGGTGGACAACAGACCATGGGAAGAGCGAATTCGATAAAACGAACTATTCAGAGGCAGTGACAAGCTGCCCAACCAAAGGATCCAGCTTCTCTACAAGATCTGCGAGTCGAAAATGAGTGGACACCGACTGGTGGACAAGATCAACTCCCTTTTCTTGTTCACGACAGGCAACGACGAATCCCCCGCCTTATTCCCACCTGAGAAGAGGAATGTCCACTTGACGACAATCGATAATGACGATAGAACGAACAAACTTTGTTAGAGCTGGAACGGTCAGTTTTGACAATTGGTGGTGTACTCGCATCCCACAGTTTGGACAGCAATAGAGAGTATCAGGAAGGACAAAGCCATGATCCGTACCAATCTTCAAATGATGCCAGAAGAGAGCACTTAAGGAAACAAGTCAGACGAGAAACCAGAGACGTACAGCAACATCTAAGAAATCTGTGCATAGGTTTCAGAGATGGACGCAAAACTTTGGAACAAATGCTATGCGGCGTCGGTCACAATATCTGACTTTGTTAGTCATACGAGCAATAACTTCTCTGTGTATTTATATTTATACTTACTTATATTTTTTACATACTATGCTTAAATTTCTAATAATTGTAAGAATATGAAAAAGAAAAATATGGGGGTTTTTGTCTGAATTTGGTAATTGAGGGTTTTCGTCACCGAGGGTTTTGTCTGCGAGGTTTTTGTTGGCTGGGTTTTTGTCATGTGGGTTTTTTTTATTGGTATACCAAGTGTCGTAAGTGCGTCCAACAACAAATCCAGTACGCGTAGCCTTCAATGCATGTACTTTTACTTCAACAGTTCTTCTTCGTCGGGCTGAAATCTTACAGTCTAGAGACGTTGTACTTTCTTTCTCTGCGGTTAAAGCACGATAGGTATTTCAGGATATTCAATAGTGAACTGTGTATGTGGATTCATGGAGTTTAGATGGTTGTAAAAATTGATAACGTTTGCTTCCTTTGAACATCTGTTTGAATCGTCCACGTTTCGCTTTGTGAAGTGCACCAAGAAAAGAACACAACCACGCCAGACGAATCAACAATGAATCTGCTACTAAACAAAACGACGAGATGACACGACATACCAAAAATATAAATTCTTGAACAAAGAATAATGGCACTCAACAGTGTATAAGGTCACTTTTTGCATTCATTATACTAGTTTAGTATCTCTACACTTCCAAGTAAAACATCCGCCTCCAAGTGTGTATTCTTAGCTGGAAGTGAAATTGACCGATTTTATTGTACACTTAACGTCTGATCTCGAGGGAAACAGTTTTGTTTTTCCGAGAGTCTGCACAAGATAAAAGCACAAGATCGTCAAACACATATATCCTGAATTTAGGCTGTTTAATTGGATATTCGATCAGCTGTTGTAGCCTCAGTAGTCAATAATTGTTGCACCTATTTCCTGTGAGAATACGTTTGATTTATCTAATGCCACGTGACGGTCAATCAGTCAACAGCACTTTCAGTTAGAGACAGCGAAAAGCCGGCAATTGAACTCTATAAAGCAATATTTATTCTACGACATTAATTATCCTAATTGAACCCAATTTAAAGTCTTGGTTATATTCTTTGGCAAGATCGAGGAAGTCGTTAGAGTTAATATCGAGAAAATCACTCGAAGATGACTAAAGCACTAGACACGCCTTGAACAAAAATTTTCACAAAGAAAAATCCTTCAAAACATTATCACGTAAGCACGTTTATTAACTATTAATCATTAAAAGATTTTGCGCTGCGAATATAATGTTAACTAGAAGCCAATCCCTTCGTTGATGTATCGGAAAGACCTTGACATGCATTTCTTACGCGTGAAAACTCGCAAATTTATCAGGTAGTCGGGCACTTGGTTCGGTAAACACTACCCAACCTCAAAAGACATTGTTTTCCTTGCTTTTTAGCACGAAAATAAACTTGTTTATGAACAGAAAACCAGATATTTAACGAAAGCTAGAATTACGGAGAATCACAGAGCAAAATCTTTTAACGATTAACAGTGGACGTACTCACCTAATGTTTAAAAACCTATCCACTGCTTCGTTCACTTTCGGTTGATTTTCTTGGCTTTAACTCCGGTGATTTCCTCGACTTTCCCTAAGAACCAAGACCGTCGCGGTTCAATTAGAATAATTTCAATTTAGTGTCGTCGGATAAATTGCGATAAAATGGGTTAATTTTGCTTCCAACTAGAAATGCTCACATGGAGGCGGCCATTCCACTTAGAAGTGAAATAATACTAAAGTACCACAATGCATTGCGGTTTTTCTACAACGCAAAAGGTTCATTAACGAGAGAAAAGAATTCCCAACGAACTACATGCATTTGTCAAATATCACAGGATAACCTAAAACGCAAATCGAGCGTCTTGTGAGTTTTTCGAGACTCAAACAGCACTACCAAGTGTTTGAATCATTGTGTCTTAAAACACAAGAACCCATTAGGTATTTATTTAATGAAATAATAAGACTGAACGTGCAACACAAATTAACCTCAGTAAACTTTTGGCAGGAAATCTGTATAGGAAATGGGTTTGGATACTTTGATAGTTTAACCAATCAGAGGTCGGGTACGACTCAAGTCATTTTATAATATAGAATCCTAGCACACTTTGGAATGGGCCTTTAGACCCGAGATAGGAATTGGAATGGGCCTTTAGACACGAGATAGGAATTGGAATGGGGCAACACGGCACGTTCTCTCCAACAAATCTTAAAAGGCCCATTTTATCACCGACGTGTCGTTATTTAACCCTGGCTTTCATTCATGCCTGACTTTTTGAGAGTCCTTGGGACTGGGAGGATTGAATATGCCCACGCCCTGTATCTCTAAAACTACATACCATATTGAAATCCATACATGCCATAGTCGAATGGAAAATTATAAAACAAACAATTTGGTGCGCTTTAATTGGTGTATGGCGTCACTATGACGTCAAATTCGAAAATTTTGGTTCTTGTGCACAAATTTGTTGACTTTGAACAGGAAAGTTTATATATATATATATATATATATTTTCAAACGGAAAACACATAATCAAACCACTAAACTTCCCGTTCATTAGAAATACTAGTACTGTAAAAAAATTCAGTTTTTCAGTCCGTCTTTAGGGGAAAAACTTTGATACCTCGTTACTCACCATCTAACGTCTTGGATAACTATGTCGATAAAGATATCACGTCATAAACCGTCACAAAATGCAACAAAATTTAAAAAAACATAAAAAACTGACCTGAACACTATGATTGTGTAAGAGAAATATCTAGGAAACAAATTTCGACTAAACATGTCTTTCAAAAACACGTCGCCATGGAAACCAAAAATACGTCCCCTAGTCACAAAATTTTACTATACACTTGTTTTCCGATATATGTTAGAACTCGCCAAAATTAGTGACAATTGCTTGAACGCATCAAAAATGTTTGCCTCGGTTGAAATCAGCGCGGACGCTTTCCGCTCACGGAATGAATAAGGTTAACAAACACACATTACTACAATAAGGATATATAGCTAAATCGTATCTGTTGGAGTGACGATCCAATTATTATCCAGAATGCCCCATTGAATTGATACTGGCTTTCTTGGCCTACCCTTAGTTTTGATGGATCTCTACAAGGCTTGTTTAAACAGTTTCAACAATTGCCTTCAACATTCGCTGAATGTTTTTTGGGACATGTCGATAACCATGCATGGTGCTGTGAAGAAGCCGTTAGAATGTTTTTAATATCGCGATAATTAAGATTTTCAATAAATTTATAACCGGAAAACTGGTAACATGAATTAGGCTCCCTTAACTCGTGTTATGATTACAAATGTTGAAAGAATTAATTGTGTTTCTGACAGTTTACTTCAATTGACTTTACTAGATAATTTTAACCTAATTCACTAATTAATCAGCATGCGGTATAGGGTTGATTGACAATATCACAGGCTTAAATTACTTTTGGAGGGAAAGTGCTCGCAGAGAACTACGAACTCTAAGCTTCGTAAGGCTTTAACTGATTTAGTAAAAGGCTGTAGAGATCCACTCTTCAGGTAACGTAATGCGCAATATTGAATCATAGTTATAATCTTTGGCTGAATCGTATAACAATCAAAACTAATCGTAACCAATCATTTTATCATAGAATGTATTAACAATATATTACGAAAAATCTCTACGCCTTTGTCGTGGTTTTGTCTTTGGGAACAAATTGAATTTAAACGACTCCAATATGATTCAATTTTTTTGGAACAAAGAAGTTGTTGAAGAGATGTTCTGCAAAGTTTAACTTATTATTGTCCGAGGAAATTGAAAAAGCGGGTCAAAAACGGTTGCCAGACTTCAAGTTACGTTCAAGTTCGTGGCGTAGCGACGAATCGTAACATATTACGCACACGAAAAGCTACTTCATTGAACTTTTGATGCAGATCTGAAAAAGATTGGTTTGAATGAGAGATTCGAACAGAAGTGGGTCAAAGTAGCAAAAGTTTCCATCGTACACTGGTGACGGGTATTCGTGGGGTTGGACAAAATAGAGTTAATCAAAGTCAAATTTTCCCAACATAATCACAATGTCCAATGCGAATGTCGAAGCTCTTACCATTTAAGCAGGACTTTGTTTTAGTTTGTCTTCAAGAAAGGTAGCGCAATGCAAAGTTTATTTTAAATTATTTCGATGCCTCATATTAATGGTACTTATAAGACTGCAGCAATCGGTTCAGCACAACTGAACATATATGGAACACCATGGTACTATAGTTATGTATATTCAGATTCCAACTACAGTATCTGATTAACTTTCAAATAATATGGTTTAGGTTTTTCTATATATTGAAATGAATAATTAATAAATATATCCATTGCACTTGTTTAATCGTCACGAGAGTCTAAACTTTAGTCCCATCTAATATCTTAGTCTCAAACGTTGCTTTATTCTTCTTTCTTGTTTTTATCTCACGGTAAATTATAATTACCACAGCAATCAACATTAGTAGACTTGTGAATATTGTTGCGAACTGCCATGCGGTAACTTGGTCTTTCTTGGAAGAAGCATGGTATGTTTTCTGGTCAGTATGAATTATTTCGTTTCCAAAACTTGCTCTCATAGGGCATGGTGCACCTTTATCGGAAAAAAAAAGTAACAAGCAGAAATTTCAACAGTCACTTTTGAAAATGACGTCAACATATTTATCGATTATTAAGTACCAAATCACTGCGGCTGCTATACATAGGAAAAGCCTATCATTGTAAGAAATCGAAATCCCTTCTCAAAACGTTAATCGACGACCCAAAAACAAAAGAAATTAATTCTAATCAGTATTTTGAAACTGAGAGAAATTCCTAAGTACTGATAGTTTTAAAATATTTTAAGATCCTTGGACTTTCAATTACAAATACAAATTCCTTTGTTTGATAAGTCAGCTTAAATACTCGACGTCCATGGTCAGAAATCAAGGACACGCGGGTTCTCTTATTTAATTAAACTCATATTATTATTAAACTCATAATTCAAATAGCAAGTAATACTGTTTAGCAGGATTGGCAACCACACACAATTACCTTTTTCTTGGTCCATTTTATGCAATCTGTTACAGAGAATAACAGGTTGACGGAATCGAATATCCCTCTAAAAATGGTGTTTTAGACATATTTACGCTGAAGATCAAATTATTTCGGCAAGAAATTCTAAAGGTTGGTATACTGCCAAACATATGTTGAAAAATTCTAACTTTTCGAGCAAAGGCTCTACTTCAGAGAATTAAAGCATATTCACTATATTTGTATCCAGGCAAGTTTGGATAGTAAACTGGAAAAAGAAAAATTTTGTCCCTACTATCTCAAGTTGGGGGAAATCTGGCGTTTCGCTGTACAGCACATCAAGTGCTCAAATATTCGTTTAATTTGTGAAATACAAAGTAACATATATTCAAGCTGTTCGGATACCTTCGGAAACGTACTGCAATCATTCCGAACTTCAGCAAGTATATTGATGTACCACAAAAACCAGTACGTTCAACTATTAAGTAAATTCCCTCCCATATCTGCATTGAATACTTCTCAGCCATACTCGAGGAGAATTTCGCGCTCACGTAATGTCCGTGACCATAATTTCTGGCCATGCGGACTTCGCCTGCATGTGTAACGTGAAATTTACGAACTGCTAAATAAATGACTCTTGTGCTTGTGCTCAGCCGTACAAGATGCTCAGTACAATTTGCGGTAAATTTGTATCAGATATTTCGCAAGTGCTTCTGCCAGAACTATATACTTTGTTTTGCTGCAATTTTTTGACCGTTGTCCGACGATTCGCGGTGCGTTGTGCGAATGTTAATTTGCTTAAAGGACTTATTTGTTTTTGCCGGGATTTTTTGTCACTTTCAATCTAAAATTTTACGTGGACGCTATGAGATCCTCATCTCCAACGGACTTGCAAATGAACTACAACATTATTGACCCCAGACTCAGAACTTAACGTTAATTTGTATACTATCCTTTAGCGCTTGAAAAGTACCGTTGGGTAAAGGGAGGTTGCGTAGATCGTAAACCAGGCTTCAGAAACGTTCTTTTACTGTTTATCATTTCTCTGATGCGTTGTAAGTTGGCTAGCCTCAGTATATTTGCAATATATTATAAATTTCGCGCTTACACAGGCGAAATTTCTGACTTGTCACGCGTGGTCAGCTATTTCGCAGTGGCCACTTATTTCACTTGACAACGGGATTTCAAAGTCGTCGTGTACTAAAAAGTTGGCCTTTTGCGCACCTTTTCATAGCACTGCTCGCAAGAAAGGTCAAGAAACTAAAATGTACTATTTGCCCTTCATTAAAGCAAAATCGATGTTTATTTGAGCGATTAGCATATTCAACAGCACTATTCAAACTTCAATAACGTCAATCGAATTTTATAGCAGTAAAAGGAAATTCATTTACAACAAGTATTTAAATATTCTGTTAAATTTTTGTTTATTAATGCCAATGTAAAAAACATTAATATTTATAAAATTTTATTGGCGTCAATCAAAAGTCAATAAGAAAAATGAGAAAATCAACAAAACAAAATAAAAAATCATTGAGCGATAATGCGTATATATTGATATATGTTGTCGGAAGAAGATTGACAATAACAGTTACCAAGACTGGCACTGTCTGCAGGACATTTTTGCACAAGATATAGCACTTGAAACGTCGTTTTCAGATGTGTGTGGTCAGAGTAAGCGTTACAATTACTGAACAAAGAAGGATACGGAGAATTGGCAGGATAACAGTGAAAGGTCAATACTGTTTTTTGAAGAGCCAGAACAAGACTATATCTTACAATGATGGATACTTTGGGGTTCAATTGCTCAACTGCCACAAGGATAATGTCCAAAGAACAGAGGGTTAAGAGTCCTTACGAACCTTACCTTATCTTCCTAAGATATTTTCTTTCTCATTCTTAGTTCATTCATTGTAACGTCCAGTCTATCCACACACATGTGAAAACAACGTTTTTAGTGCTACCTTGTGTAATTGTATGTGCGACGTACAGTATACCAACACATTATCGCTATTTGACTTCCTATTTTATTTTCTTGATTTTCCCATTTTTCGTATTGCATTTTGATTGACGCTAATGAAATTCCATAAATGTTAATGTTTTTTACATTGATGTTATTGAATGACAATTTAACGGAATATTACTTGTTGTACATGAATTTCTTTTTAGCGCTATTAAAATTCACTTGATGTTATTGAAGTTTGAAAAGTACTGTTGAAGATGCAAATCACTCAAATGAACATCGCTTTTGCTTTAATGAAGGCCGCAAAAGATGTAAAACCCGCTTATTCTTACCTTGTACGTTTATGTATACAGAATTATTGGCGATATGCTTAAGATAAGAACGTCTCACTTGACACAAATATCTTCCCTCATCCTTCTCTGTAAGATTGAAAAATTTCAAGACTTTTCTCTGAATGATTTGAGCCGCATCCTCAACCACGGTTGCCGCATCCTGGGAAGACAAGAGTTTCTTTTTGCCTGACGAACTGATTTTGAACCATTTCATGTCATAATCTGCATAACTTCCTCTAACTTTACACTCCAGTGAAACTGAACTTCCATAAGGAAATCTGTCGATACTTGGTGTCTTTTTGATTCTTGGTTCTGCAAATGGGACACCTTAACGCATAGAGAAAACTGAATAAAAGAAGATCTATTAAGCTCTTGAACTTTAATGTAGGCTAAGAGAAAAAAACTGGTCATGTTTTTGCATTTTTTTTTTTAATTATAGTGATAGTTATAATACTGATGGTTTTTAATCGAACGCTTGAAAATCAAAAGACAACGAAACGGGAACATATACACAGGTCAGTTGGGCTGGTCACCCCACCTAGGAGCTGTTAGACCCAGTCAGAAGTATGAAAACGTTTCGGTTCATAGAAACTAACACTTCAGTCGCGTCTGCTGCTGTGCTGAATGGCATTTTAGATTCCAAGAAAGAAAGTTTTGGTAGATATACCCATTTTGTTAACGAAACGTGCTAATTCTAAAACAACAGACCAAACAAGTTTTTTATTTCGACAAACATTATGTACCGTGACATGCGTTCTTCTCAGCAAACGAGTTTTATGAATAACTGATTTAAGACGGCGCGAAGTACATTTTACGCTTGTTATAGAATTTGGTTAACTATAGCCTATAAGATCTACGAAATCTTGTGCTGGATGCCGTAGCCTGTTTCTTAAAAATTGAGGGAAATTGTAATGAATATTTTGCTCCTTGGTCTGTTTACCTTCCTACTGTTTACGACTATGAACAGTATTGATCATTACAGCTCATATTAAAACAAATATTGACACAGCACCTTCTGTAAATTTTAAGACAGTTATTCACCAATGAATTCAAAGGACTCAGATGTCTCTTTAGGATATGAACCTCAGCATGCACATTATACAGGAGTCTGTGTCCTGAAATAGAATAATTACATATTTAATGCCACAAGGGAGTGTTACCTTTCCTCACAAAAATCTCATCAGCGTATTTCTCCATTCCACAAGCCTTGCAATAATACTTTCCTTCATCGTCAAGCTTTAATTTTGCTATGAGGAAAACATTTTTGTCTTTCATTTTTATATTTTTTCCATCAATGTCTCTTCGGATCTCGACGGGTGTTCTATAAGTTTGCCGCTGCCATAATGTTGCGTTAACGTTTTCGTGATTCACTCTACAGTCAATCTCCCACCATTCCCCTACGATGAGGACAAATTTACCAGCATTTGGATTGGCACCGGGTACTATCCATTTTAAGTAAAAATCTGTTGAAAGAGATTAGGTTATTTAACATAAAATTAAAATAGCATACATGTGCAGGCAAAATCTATGGCGTGGTTAGACTCTCGATTATTTGTTTCTGAATTCTCAATTGAATTTTCTGTTGACAACCAATTTTCTGTTGACAATTAACAACAACACTGTTCCAAAACCAATTAACTTTCAAAGCATTTAAATTCTAATTTAAAAAAAAAATAGATGTATTGTTCTTTTCAGTATAGCAAAATTTATATTTGATGGCTATTTTAACTTCCATAAGCCACTATTTAGCAATTAGCAGTTATTTAGTTATTAACACAAGGGACTATTTTTACTAGCAAAACTTAGAGGACTTCTAAACCGTTTTCATAATAGTTCCTGTGTTTTTAACCTGAGGTCGATCATGTACGGCCCGAGAACGTAGGCCAAGGTTTGTCACTTTGATCGAGAGAGAATATTTTCCGACCTGAAACGGTAATTAGCGTATTAATTATTCTGCGTTGCCATAAAACAGTAGTAAATGGAAGTCAAATAGAAGTCTAAGTTACTTGTTAACTGAAGGAAATAAAAATATTTCCCAATTTACTTTTATTTTTTATCATTATTTAGTAAGAAGATCATTGAAATGTTTTAAGCTTCTTGAAGATGTAAAAATGGCTCGATAGATTGGGCTCAGTGTAAACAATCCACTTCAATTCATAATTTGATAAAGCAAACACAACCAGACAAAACTTCGTGCCTCCGTTTTCACCTGCATACGAGGCTGATACCTTTAACGCTGGTCGGAGATCTAACCACCAACTTTTTGCCATACATCAAAATACTTCAACAATGTGTAATGCAGGCAAAATCTTTGTAGTTACACATAGCAATGTTTAGAAGTAATTACATGCTCAGACCGTACCAAAGCTGGTCACCGTTATTCTATTATTATTTGGACGAAAATAAGTTTTGTCCGGTTGAAATGGATCGTAATTATTCTACGGACAGGTATCTAACTTATTATCTGTGTTTTCCACGGGATTACTCCCAAGCATTTCTGTGTCTTTCCGGCTTTTAAAGCGACCTTTTCGAACATTTTATTTAACTTTAACAATCCTCACGATCCTTGGCGCTGTCGGAAATGTTCACAACCAAAACTACGGTGGAACACAGAATTGCAAAGAGCATCAAACACAGCTATTCATCCAGTTGTTGGACAAAACGTTGAGTCCTTGGCTTACCACAGTTTGTACAGCAGAGCACAACAAAACCTTTCATAGATTAATCCAATTGGCCATTTTTGATAACAAATTAAAACTAGCTTTTCAAGCGGTAAGCGAGGGGATTAGGAATCCTTTTCTTCCTCGATCGATGGTTTCCATCCCTTGAGATAGTTTGAATCGGTTGAGATTCAGAAGACAATGCTTCGGTGGCCTTCTTGCAAGGTTCTTAATGAGATTCGTTTGTTGAATTCCAACTCAACCATCATCTCAATGTCTTAAGACTTACAAACACTGGACGCGTAAAGCAACACAGTCGCTGTAACCGTACGCCGTAAGGCTTTAAAATTAACTTCATTCTATTTTAAGGTCGTCGTCCGCATTGGACTCGTCGACGAAACGCTGCAACGTGGACGCGTTCAGTTTGAACAATATCATTAAAATAATATGGTGGCAATTTCTACTCCTCACGGCGTAAGGTTACGACGTCGAATTATGCGTCCAGCATGTACAAGCCTTTAATCCTCGATATGTACGTGCTTTTGATTCACCATGCTCCATGGTTGACAATGTGCGCTCATAATGAGAATGGCCTTTAAATATTCTTTGTCCCGGCGCTGGCAAGGCTTAATGCGACACCGTTTCCAATGACAAGTTGTGAAAGATTTGACAGACAAGCGAACCAAGCATGGATAAAGCTTCAAAGGGAATTTTATTTATTTCCGACCGGGCAAAAAGGCTGAATAACTCACTTACAGACGCTTCATGTGGAGTAATCTAGTTTCTACTTTGTATCGATCCTCGGAGAGGAATAAAGTTTCAGAGGAATTGGATAAAAATAGTATGTATGAAAACAGAATGCGTTTATTCTTATCTTCTGCATTTATATATATATAGTTGTTAAAAACAAAACCATATGAAGAGAGTGCTTGATACCAAAGTAGAGCGATATACAAACAAACAACCAGAGGCAGTCTTGAGTTACTTCATTTATTTCTTATCACAGTGATAAGAAATAAATGAAGT
>JBAHVQ010201157.1:0-13209 GCA_036872915.1 Nanipora kamurai
AAAAGTTTTTGGGCTAATTGCATGCACCTTTTGCTGGCCACGAAACCAGAGTAGCACTTTGAATATGACTAATTATTCATTAGTTTTTGAATTTACTAAAATGCCATGGCCAGTCCCATGAAAAGCCTTTTTGTAAATTACGCAAAGTGATACCATTAACACTTCGACGGCAGTATCAGTCTTCTGTCATTTTACTCCGGCTAACCCCAGACTATTTTGATCGTCAAGGGGACACATCCTGCCGGGAAAGGGTAATACCATTGTCAATATTCATGAATGAAGTATTAACTATATTTATTAATGAAGTACATATTGAGTAAGCTTTCCCATAATCTGATTTATAAAGAGCAAAACTTGGTCGTGAATTAGATAAGTTTGCTCTTCATCGTAGATAACTTTCTAGAGTAGTTTGGAAACCGTCAGTAGCACTGATACTGGTCTGTCGTTGCCTCGCTTATCTTTGACCTATACTAACCATGTTTCTTGACAGATGTGAAGATTGCGATTCAACGTTGCTATCTCTTGATGATTTCATAGAGGATCTCGGAAGTGCCTTCATGGGTTGTGGTTTCTTATCGTTGGAACTTCCATGAACTTTCGAACGTCGGATTAAGCCAAGAGGGAGAGATGACGCAAGACTCGCCTTGGTTGAAGGAACCTGTCTAGCAATCCTGTTAAAAAGAAAATACATGAATGATAAAACTGAAACAAGATTAAAAGGAACATGTGATCGCGATTTACTGACTTAATGTCAATAAACAAAAAAAAAAAATTAGATATTAAGTCAGTATGAAAATGGGTCCATATTGTAGTTGAAGTGTGATACGAACTTTTTTTAAATGAAAGTATACCAGAGTTTCACTTTTCAGACCTAATTTGCCATTTGACATGGGAATCTGGTCTTAGGTACGTTGAAATTCTCTAATTTTACACATGAAAGGACATTTGCATTCCGAAACAATGGTTGAATTTCATGTCTGAGCAATTCAATCTTCGGTTGAAAAGAGATGTGAAATTTCCCTATGATGCTTGATTGATGATTTAAGGTATCATCGATGAGACCTCCATGATGAAGCACAGGTTGTACCTTGTTGATTTACTTTGACCTTCGTCTTGTGTTGGCTGTGACTTGGACGAAGATGAGGAAGACTGGGACGAGACCGATGACGTTGAATTGCTTCTTCTTCGACGAGATTTTGGGCCCGGAATTTTACTTTGCTCAGGTACTGGTAACTACAGTGACAGTTATAAAAAGGCACATTAACAAAAACCCCAATATTTTCTTCGACGGAGAGTTTACTGTTCACTCTAAGGTGATTATTTCAGAGTCGTAACGAGTTGAATGGGGCATTAGTGCTTAAGGTACACAAGCTGAACGTTCAAGATCGTTCAAGTATTGTTCCACAGTAAAATGAGCGTTCAATACATTCATCAAAGCCTAGTCTCGAAATGGAATGAGCAGGGATGCTCTACAGTTCAGATAACTATGCATATTTAAAGGCGTTTCGATGAATAACTAAAGGACTTCCTTTCTTGAAATGTTCTTATTAAACGGTCCTATGACATCCTTGAACCATGAAATTTTCTTTTATAACATGAAGTTTCACAGACGGTAATTATTTACTTCAAATGTTTTTTTATCCTTTGATCTTCAAGATGAATTTCTATTACGCCAGAAATTTTGTTACCTTGGATGAATTGTTATCCTTAGCACCGTCGTCAGTAAGTGAGTCAGTTGAACGAAAAATGTTCCTGAAACAACCAAAGCATGGAATAAAAAGATAGAAAATAAAGTATGAGCGAATACATTTTGAGAGTGAAAAAACTTGTCGAATAAAAATCATTAGAATCTGCGTAAAGTGCCTTATTAATACCGTTTTGCCAAAGTTGTCGTGGATGGAACTCTGATCTTGGTTGTGGACGGTGTTGTCTTATGACGAGGTACACTCTGATGTTTAAATGAAGAAGATCGCTAATAAAGAAGATACATTAATATTACCTCAAATATCACTTCTGTAATGTTAGGACCCAAAATCAAATTTGGAGAGATGTTAGTATTCGTTGGATAAGCAATATATACAATCTTCGCGTCCAGAATGTATGGGATGTACTACGGCTCCCCTTTTTAAATCGCCATGCAGTTCGGCCGCTCATACTGTAATATTACTTGCAGTAGCTAAAGATTACATAACTTACGCAGGTTGGGGTGGCCTTTTGGGTGATCCAGGTTTTTTAGGAGGGGTGCCCCCCAAGCCATCCGGGTAGTTATGCCAATTGTTTGGTGTCGCAGACCATAAACTTAAGTTCTTCGCGGAACTGTTGTAATCTGTAAGACCAGGTGAGATAAAGCAACAGCTTCGTAAGAAAAGGCTGGTACCGATTCCACAGGTAACATACAACGGGTTACGTTCACTGACCTCTATATAACTGGACTGCGGATGAACCTGTGGAAAATGTTCCTAAAGGTCCGCCATCTTGGTATGTCATAAGCCCTCCTCGACCAATCACATGCAAAATGTGTTTCATGTGATCAAAAAGGGGCGTGGGACAAAACTCGAGAGAACAGCGAGTTTACTGGAGTTTATAGTTTTGAAAGCTAAAAACATTTGTCGGTAAACCGAAAATTTGACTAAGTTCGGATATCTTTTAAAAGTTTCCCTTCGGAAGATAATTCTGTATGTTTTTACGCAGTATTACTCGCCGGATGACACACCAAGATGGCGCCGATCGATCGCGGAGTGGTTACGTCATATGCAAACGCACTTTAACATTAGGGTCACACACATTGTTTCAGATTAATGCAAGCTTTTGACAACGTAACGTCATCAACGATACAAATAATTTCCTCGAGAAACCTGATACGGAGCGTGCACTTTGATGTGTGCATGCTATGTTAATATTTAACATCCAGACATATTGTCTGTTCAATGATAAGGATAATGGAGAGAAAAATGTCGAGAAATCGAAAGTATTGCTTTTAATAAACGCTCAGAATTACTCTCCGTGAGCCTTATCATTTCGAAACTAACTTTCCTTACGAAATATCGGCTTCTTACAATACTATTACCCTTATCCCTCGTATCGTGAGCCTCTCCGAATGATTATAAATTCAAATTTTACCGTGATTTGTTGTGATTTCCTTCTTCCTGATTTCTCGATACTTTTTACTTGAGCAATGCCACGTGTTTCTAAACTGTCAGCTGTTAAATTATGAGGTCCATGCTCAGGTGCCTTGATTGGCTGAAAATTAAAGAACAACACGATTCACACTCACTAAAGATTGACAAATGTTTCCTTCCATTACCCTACGCCCCAACAAGGCCACGTTAAGTAACCCTCATCCGTAAAAATCATAACACAGTCGTCAAAGGCTCAACTTGTTCACCGTTCTTAAATGCACATGCTCGTCAAAGCTTATCAACCCAGAAAAGTTTTCCGAGCCTCTAACGAAAATCGAATACTAATGGACGATCAGAAGGTTGCGGGTTCGATTCCCGTCAGGGGCTCAGATAAACTTTTCCGGGTATACAGGCTTGAGGAGCAAGCAAATTTAAAATCGGTACACAACAATCTGCTTCTTGCCGCTTAATACTGCCGTACAACGATCATTATTCACGGCAGTTGCCACACGGTGAGCGTTCGTCTGCGTTGCCAAGCAACGTAAGCGCATTGTCGTCGGCAGTCGGACTATATGGCTGGCGGACTGTGTTTGGGAACCAAATTTTGTGACGTAACAACCTCATATACCCATATACCATCTCATATATAACCTCGAACCTGATGACCGGTGAGATTCCCTTTCGATTCCCGTTTGTATTGCTGGGTAGCTAATGCACCGTTTTGCTAATCAGCCTGTCTTTCTATGTCCATAGCCGATAGCCATAGTATTAATCCAAAAGCTGCAATCATTCAGCCAGTTAATTATCTACTCACTCACACCCATGCAGCCAACTGCTATCTGCTAAAATATCTGCACTACACCAATTATATACTTACAGAGTTGAAAGCACTGACAGATTTTTCAGTATTCTTGGACCTTGGAAGCTTTGATCCTCTTGACCCTGGTTTAGGTAAACTTCTTTTGGTCTTCACCACTGGTGTATTCAGTTTGATTGGAGCCAAGGGAGTAACTTCTGTAAATTTATCTCCCTTAACTTCCATTTTTCTTTCCATTTCACTCATCCTGCTATTGGTTTTTGCAGTCTTGGACAGTGTCAAGATGTTTTCTTTATCTGTGTCAACCACATCTGAACTACCACTTGATGATTTTCCAGTAGAAATCTGTGACAGATTGGATGATGATGAGCAATTTGACAGTCTGAGGAGTGAATTTGACACTGAACTCTTGTCAGAACTTGCATGTGACTGGTTTAGACTAGTTTCTGAGATTTCTGTCGAGAGACGTTCTATGTGTAAGGCTATTTTTGTTGCTTCTGTAAAAAGTTCAACAGCTTGTTCTCCACTAAGAGGACTGAGTGGTTTAAGATTTGTGTCCTCTTGTAGTGTAGCCAGCCTACTTGACATACATTGCTCTGCAAAACCAACTGGACCAAAAAATACTTCATCGTCATCGTCATTCACCTTTCCATCTATCCTAGTGGGTTAAAATGCATGCATGAAGATATAGTAAAATGTGCATGGTAAGTTCTGGTTTCATACAACTTCATACTAGATTTTAAGTGGGGTAATAAAAAATTAAGAGGGCTATCAAGTGAGCCAAGTTGTGCATGAGGAAATAGGCTCCTGAATATGAAGAGATGGAATACTACATACTGAATACTAGACAAACTACATTTATGTAGTACTTCATTTGTACTGAATTTTTTGCTTAATCTATTACCACCTCAGGGATCAGTGCAAGGGGATAGTTGATAAGGGTAATATAGTAATTAAAAAGTATGAAGTTCATCATTAGTTCTTATGCTTAATGTACACCTTGTTCACACTTGAAGTTTTACTGCATAAACATCAGCACAAGCATTAGAAAATGGAAAAATTTCTTTTCCTTATGTTCATACTCGTGCTTATGTAACTCCAGTTCACACTTCATATTTCTTGTGCTTATATTTATGTTTACGCTTATGTCAAAGTGTGAACCAGACTTTTTCTTTACAAATATTTATTTCAAATGTTATTTGGCAGCATTAAGAGGGTATGCTTAAAATTAAATTCATAATTCAATTTCCAGCTTGCTGTCTAAAAATCCCTTTTATTCTCTTATCCCCCATAAATGACTTACTTGTCATCTGAAAGTGTGGGAGAAAGAGGTAAATCAAAATCAAACTTTTCATTCTCCAGAAAATGGATGTCTAAAAATAGAATGAATTGAGGAAATACGTTGAACCACAATTAAATACTCATTCACCAAATGTTATCAAGATTTTGAATTATACAGATACCCATAATATGTTGTAATCATAATTGTTCTCAAACAAAATAGTTCTAGTGATAAATTATTCATGATGTATACCTAAAATTCTAATTATTACCACGAATACTAAAAATTTTTAACAATACTCAAAATCTTTGACATTAATGTACTTTTCCACACAAACCACCATGTGGCCAAGCTGCATTTCACCTGGCGAAATGCACAATGGCTTTTTATGGTGGCGAATCATTTCCTAAGATAGAAAATCTTAAAGTTGGCACGGGAATGATTTTGGCGGACGTTATTATCAAATTTTGTCTGAAAGTATTGGAATTATAAATTGGCAATCAATTCAGTCTTAGAACTCACTTGCTGCACGGATTATTAGCATAATAGGAACGGACGGCTCATAACCAAATCTATGACAAGCCTCAAAGCTTTTAGTAATAACACATAAATACGATTTCACGTTAAAATTTACAAGATGCAACTGTATGTGTTGATAACAATGAATATTAAAGTCGACTGTTCAAATCTTCGGCCTTTCATTATAAACTTCATTTCAATTCTCTGAACGGCAACGTCTTTATAAAACAGTATAACCACGTAATATTGTAACCAAGTAATGTAGTACTAACCTGAGGAAGTATCGACGGAAATTTCATCCATTTTAGGGGGAGAATTTCAAAAATAAACCCATAAAAACTTGTCAGTACTTTTGAATTTAGGAGAACCCTTTTCCCACGTCGATTTAAATTATCACGTGATTATAACTTACCCTATTATTGGTCGGTAACGCGGGGGGACTGGCGATGTCTAGCCTATAAAAAGTGCCATGCCAACGATGGCACGACTAACGTAGAGCTTGTAATTTGAGTAATTTGAGCCAGTACCATGCCGTTCCAAGGCGTGTTGCATGCCTTTCGGAGCTAAAGTTCGGCTTGTAACCTAGTTGCACGGCACGACAGGGCTTGGTTATGGTTATCCCGAGCTTTACCAAGCCGAGCTGATAAAATATGTCTGCACGGCTCCCCTTGGTACAACTTAGAAACCAGGCCATAGTCGTCAGTAAATCTTTGTAAGCTACAAATTCATGTCATTTTACGGTGACTGAAAATATTATTGCAACTTGAACTTCCCCTGGAGGACCAGACTGACAATGACAAGAAGTGTGAGATACTCTTGAAAATCAGTTGCTTCCGCTTTTTAATACGAAGAAAACATGCTGGGGCAAGCAGCCGCTGGTTTTCAGTCCAGTTGTTCTCCGAGAAAATTTTAGTTTATTTGGGTAAAGGGTTTCAATATTTCTAAACAATTTTTTTAACTTCTTGTCCCAACAAACATTTTGTTAAAATTCATTTTGAATCAGGACTTATGTACTTTATTTTCATCAGAATTGGGCGATTAACAATCGAAGGTCTGGGCACTAGCCATGGTCTGTCAGTGTTTTCCGTATTGAAGTTCCACGTATAACTGCC
The DNA here is from genome assembly GCA_036872915.1 of Nanipora kamurai. NCBI lineage: Eukaryota > Metazoa > Cnidaria > Anthozoa > Scleralcyonacea > Helioporidae > Nanipora > Nanipora kamurai. The sequence continues at coordinate 6,850 of JBAHVQ010201157.1, forward strand.
TGGTAGTGCGCTTAACGACTTTATTTCTTCTTTTTCACTGGTGGTAGCCATGAGTCTGTTGAGGTGTCCATTCTTGGCCCGTCAGTCTATGTCTGTACTCCGTACTAAGAGTACTAGCCTGATGAATTTCGCCAAAAACTGCCCGGTTATGTCCCGTGTTCTAAACTCCGAACACCCGGCTGCTGAAATGCATACTTCAGGTGAGGCAAGTCGATACTAACATTTTCCTTCGATCGTTTCTTTGTCAGTTTTTTAAAAGAGATGAGTATCTGGGTTATTGTTTGTAGTTTTGAAAGTCTTACCATACAGTAGTGAATTGGTACAATGGTAGACTTGAGGTTACACTTAACGAAGTTACTGTATGTTATCAGAGAAGAAGAGCGTGAAAATGGAAATCCGTCCGAAAAGTCTTAAATCCCATGACCTGTATTTGACGTAAGAAAGGTCCTGCCTAAAATTGCGACTGATTTTGCTGTCGACATTCTTGGTCAGTCCAGAAGGAAAAAATCTGACCTCTGTAGCTCGTCTTATGTTTAATAGTTTAAGTGAATGACCCCTTCCCGATTCGCCCGACTGGCCTGTTCCATTGGTTTGCGCGACTAAAGTCTTCCGTGGTCCAAAAGATAACTTGAATCAGCTTTGGACAGTTTTACGGCCAAAATAAAAAAAAATCTCGGCTGTTTACTAGGGATTTCTTTTGCAGTCATGATAAGATATCTTCGTCTAACGATTCTCTCCAGTTGACTGGCTGAACTCAGTTTCTGTAAACAAATTGTTCATAATTCATAAAATACATGTAAGTTGTAACCCGTCTGAATGACTACGGGAAAGTTAAGTGAAAAATGTTAAGCTTTGAACCTGGATTCGATCTTTGATTCATGACAAATGAGTTTCCCGGACTAGACGAATTCCCGGTCTGTGAAGACCCTCTTATCTTTAAATATTTGTTCAGCCATTATGTAATCCTTTATTATATAACTCTTTATATTATGAATATTTAGATGCGTGAACTTCTTGTAATTACAGCTAATCTATCAACATTTTTAAACTCATATCCTTGGCTTGGGGAATTTTAGTTTTTCATTTTAGTTCTGGACAAGGCTCTGTTCAGACATGGTGCACTGGCATGGTGCACTGGCATGGTGCACTGGCATGGTGACTAGTTCAGTTACTATTTCAGTCACTATTTCAGTCACCAGCCTGAATGCAGCGCCCTTAGTGAGCAAAATGAATCTGTGCCCAAGCACCAGCACTATGTCCCAAGGTAGTACCCATGCCCTGGCACCATTCTGTTGTGGTCACTTTGGGCATTTCGTCCAGACTAGAGTAGTGGTCAAACTAGTGCTTGTGCTCAAGCACCATGCCACACCACATAGCCTGAACAGAGCCTTAGAGACTTCAAAGAGCTGAGCCTGTGGCTGATTCCAAGTGTGTGTACAAAGTTGCACTGGTAAAGTTGTTCTTTCAGCCTGGTGGCTGGTACTGGCTGATACAACATGCTGTGTAGAAAAGCAGATATCATGATAACCTTTTTGCACTAGAATTTTTGCCTGAAAGGTTCAATCCCCATCTGGTAATCAGCAACATTTTGTGAATATTTCAGTTATCAAGGATTATGTAATATTAAATTGTGGATCTTTCCTGCTTTTTTTTGCCCCTTTTTAGCTCCAAGAACATCAGGATCTAGCTCTGAAGGTATGGGTTAATAAATATTTAGTGGGCCAAGAGTGTAACAGCTGAATTAAAACCTTAAATGCTGGAACAGATTTTTTAGGTTTTAGAAAAAAGCATTTTTTAGGTCACTATGTGCAAATTTAACTTTTTGTAACTAAAGAAGCATACCATTTTTCCACTGCCATACAAAAACAAGCCTAGTAGTATTAAAAGGAACTTAAAAACACTTTTCAGTATTTTGGTGCTTGGCTGAGATATCCCAACACAACAAACACAATTGCATAAGATTGGCTGGGAGAATCTCATGAGATTGGAGATTAGATTGGCATCTCTGATTATTTCAATTTCCTCTGACCTCGAGGTGGTCCCCTGGAGTTCTACATTCACAGGGTGCAATTAGTATGCTCTCCATTTGTGGATTTCTATCATTAAAGTATTTATCAGTATGGTACAAAGTGTGTCTGACTGTAGAAGAAGCATGATCAATGTGAGATATTTGCCAAGCTGGGTTATTTTTAGTCATTAAGATGGTAATAATAACATTGGTACATTGGCACATTTAAGGCACATTATCTTCGGATTTCTTTGGTGAATTTTTTTAAATGAAATTGTATTAGGTTAGATATTCCGCTAAGAATAAAATATAATATCAGGGTAGGTTGTCAAGGTAGATTTCTTGCAATAGACTTAGTGGATTTAAAAAAAAATTGTCTTGTGAAAAATTTTGAAAATTAGATATGTAGTTGAGCTTACTCTGTTTGTTTTAATTACTAATTTTAAAAGAAATTCACCAAACAAAACATCCAAAAATTTCACATTTGTAGTGACACAGATGGTGATTTGCAAGATCACTATCTATACATACTTGTCCAGCTGAATTTAGTTACCAGTATCCTATTAAAAATTACCTAACGGGGCATCCTTAAAGAGATATGGACAACTAATTAATAAGCCAAGGTATTTTAGGCAAAGAAAAATCATTCTTTGCTCATGGTTTTAATTTATAATTAAACATATCTTCTTTGCTCAGTAATTAGAAAGATTATAACTTTGTGGGAACATTTCCACTGTACTCATACCCTTCAGAATCTACTGCTGGTTGTGAGTAGAATAAATATTCAAACTTCTTCAAAAACACATCAGGACATGATTGGAGAAAAAATATTCCATTAGCCTAAGAGGCCATAAAAAGATAAAGAGTGAGTGGCTGTAACTGATACTTTCCAGAAACTGCCATCTTTAGTTTGTTTAGTCTTGCCTTCATAAAAATACAAATTTTAGCTGTTATCTATGATAACAAGACATGATGTGGTGCATACTGTATTTGTTGTCTACCAGTTTCTTGCAGACATATTTCCCAATCAAGACAAGTTCTCCTTCTCTGCGGAGTTTTCTGTCTCCAATAACATTGGGGTTATTATGTAATCATAGATTATGTAACTGTAAGACTGTAAATTTATCATGCCCTACATGGATTTCTAATAACCTTTGTAACCTAGACAAGTTCTTTATCTTTCAAGATTTTCTTTTCTTCAAATAATGTAATTAAAGAATTTGAAGAATCACAAAGCTGACAATTTACCTAAAAATTTGAAAACTGATTTTTGTAAAAATAACAAAAAGGATCTTTATTTCAATCAATTCAAACGTTTGAAATTGTCTCTATGCTGTTCAAACAAAAATTGTGGAGTGGTGAGAAAGCAACTAATTGGACTCATATCACAGGAATTTTGTAACCTACATGGAGGAGTCTGTCTTTTCTGACTATTTACTCGGATATTCCCTTCTCAGTAGTGAAAAAGTCCTAATAAATTGATTTTAAGTGACCCTTAGGTCCATTGTCCTTTAGAATTAGCAGCTTTTTGAGAGTAGAATTGAGATATTGAAATCAATACAAAGCAACTTAGGTAAGATTAGCAGATCTGTGATATCTCAGTTGGTAGAAAACATTCCAATAAACACAGTATACCTATTAACATAAAGGCTAAAAAAATAGAATAGGAACCTGTTTCTAATAGTGTCAAGAAATTAGACACTGTCTTTGTTCACTGCTGTCAGAATAAAATCTGTTTGACATCTGCAGCCATCTTAACATTACAAAAAAACTGACCTTGTTTTTTTTTTCTTGCTGTGTAAACACAGCGTATTAAGACCACACTTGGCATACTGTTGCTAGGCAAAGGTTCATGTTTAAACTTCAGCAGCTGTGATTTGAAATTTGTTTAGAAATTGCTGGTACATGGAACAAATGTCCCTTTTTGGCAGAGTCTGGTGTTAAGATTCAAAAGGCTGACCAGAACATTTTAAAGGATGTTGTTGTGGAGAAAAGTGACCATGGCATCTTTCAAACATCAGCCACCAAGCAGTCAAATGAAAGTAAGTTGTTTTTTCCTGCTTTTTTTAAAATACACTAAAAAGATAAAATAAGTGGGAGGAAAAAAACAAATTCTGAGGTATGAATGTACATTCCTGCACAAGCCTAAACAATTCATCTATGATCTTAATATTCAGATGCTTTCATGCATTGTTACTCTTTGTATAAAACTAAAAAAAAATGGATGAATTTTAGTTTGCTTCTTTTACCCTTTCCTCAACATGTGCATGTCATTTGGAAAACCCTAATCAGGCCCAAAGAGCACTTTAGGCACTCTACTAAATATTGTTTGAATTTCCCAAATGACAGTTTTTGAGGAAATTAAGGGTTTCCTTGACGTGACTTGTCTCCAACTTCCTAAACAACAGCTGGTGCATTTTTTACCATGATGTTTAAATTTGGCCAGCAACTTTTCTTGAGTTGAGTGATTAGCATGTCGCAATTGGTAGGACCAGTGTTCTCAAAAGTAACCAGCATCCAGCGCATGGTACCAGCCTCTTTTACAATTTCCGCCCGAAACATATTACTTCAGAGCCCCTTGACAGCACCAGGTAGTTTTAAATTACATTTTGTTTGTTTTTTTCCCGTTGGGGAACTCACAACTTTTCTGAATTTTCATAAAGCTTGAAGAACGAGCCTTTCGTTGTTTATATCCAAGCTTGCAAACACCTACACTCTCTACGCTCTGTAGATTGAGTTTGCTCGTTTGAAAACGATGTAGAAACTACTCTGAAGGTTCTTGGGCTAACGTATTCATATTAAAGAGTTCTTGGGCTAACGTATTCATATTAAAGAGTGCTGATATTTCAGCCATAGCACAGGCTACGTTATCATGTGTACTCCATCACAAAAACCGTATTTTCCCCAGACAAATCGTTATTCCATGCACTGGTACTAAAATTAAAATCACTTGACCAAGAGACTGGATGGTGAGAGTGATAAAGGTTCAATCCCTGATTGTTCAAGTGTCTGTTATTTTAATTTATTGTATTAGGTGCGGAGAAATGTCCGTTCAGTTCAGGTGCTGCTTCCCATGAAAAACTAAAGCCAGGTAAACATTGCAAAATGTTTTTGTGACGTCCAGCTGTAGGTAACACTGCTGCCGTCTATGAGTATCTGAAGCTTTCAGTTTCTTGTGTGAGAGAAAACTGAGCGAGACCCAAATGTTCGTCACTATTTTTTAAAGTGGCCAAGTGAGGTGGGAAAATTACTGATGAGTTAATTTAACTTGTTCTTGTCGGCGGACTTTCCCCTTGACGAGTAAAATCGTCTGGCGTTAGCCATAAAAAAATGGCGAAAAATAGATATTTTATATTTAGTATAATTTAATTTGAAGGAAAATATTTTTAGCATCAAAAAATTTTACGCAGAAAAGGGATCAAATTACCATTTAGCACGATTTAATTTATAAATTAGCAGACAATCGGTAGATTTAATAAAAGAATTGTAATCCAAATTTTTTTTCACGGAAGAAATCGTATGTTTTGACTTTAATAAAATTAGCTTCAGCATTTGACTACGAGAATTTTTTTGGCGTGAAAATTGAGGAGAAGAAGAGTGACCAGTCTTACCGTATCTTCAACAAAGTAAATCGCCTGGCTAAAAATTTCCCCTTCGGCGAGTCATATAGCCATGGCAAGGATGGAGAGGAGATTTCTGTGTGGTGCAGTAATGACTATCTCGGTATTGGCCATCATCCTCAAGTGCTGCAAACAGTCAAGTAGGTCAATGTTCAGTCGTATATGTCTGTGTCTGTTTGATTTGTTTGTTTGCCTATTTAGTCAATAGTCAGTGGTATGTTTTGTGTCTGTTTGTTTGTTTGATCAATGGTGTGTCCGTGTTTGTTTTTTTGTCTGTTGGGTAAATGTCCAGTTGTATTGTGTCTTTAGTCTGAAAGTAGAGTGCTACGTCGGTAGTATTGGACGGCTTGTAGATAATCAAAAGGTTTGGGAAACTGCCGGAACTTAAGAATGGTTAAACTGACGTTTTGAGCGAAGCCCTTCGTCGGAGTGAAACGTAAAAATAGAAAAAAATAGGTTCCATTTTCCTTGTTACGTTTCACTCCGACGAAGGGCCTTCGCTCGAAACGTCAGTTTAACCATTCTTAAGTTTCGGCAGTTTCTCAAACCTTTTGATCATCTTTGGTCTGTGTTTTTTCGTCAGTTTGGTTAATATCCAATGTGTCTGTTCGTTGCCATCTCCATTTTCAAGAAGGTCAACGGTATCTGAGCGTTCTTCATATGTATGTATGTATGTATGTATGTATGTATGTATGTATGTATGTATGTATGTATGTATGTATGTATGTATGT
>JBAHVQ010201168.1:0-13205 GCA_036872915.1 Nanipora kamurai
GAATTAAACTCTGTTGAATAGTTTTAGAGCAGTGTCTGCTTTCTTGGAAACTGCCGCATGCTTTTCTATTATTTCATCCATAAAACTGTCAAAAAAGCTTCAATTCAAAAAGTTTTAGTTCAACTCCTAGACCTTGTTGTGTTTGAATAAATAAAAGTTATTTCATCATTTTATCATTAATTGTTTTGTAGTAATCATGTTTACAAAATGGCATCAACTTCGCCATTGGGCGTGCCCTATCTTGGTAACCATGGCAACAATACTTTGCAATGACTTATTTTTTTTGTCAGAGAATATAGTCTAACAACATACTAAAAGATGAGTTTGATACTATGAAAAGATAGAAAAAATTTTTTTTTGGTAGTGGACCCCCTTAAGACACCCTGTAGACCTTTTTAATCATTCTCGCATCTGCAGCCTTGTGATGTTTGCGGGTAAAGGGACCAACTTTGTTGTTGAATCAAAGGCCAAGAAAGAAAGACCAGTTTAACTAACTCTGTTTGGTTAAAGATGAAAATACTTTCTATATTTATGATGTCTTGTATTTTCTTTGTTGTTGGACCTGATAAACGCATACCTTTATGACGAACATACACCTGCATTTTCACTCAATTCGAACCTTACCTTTAAGTAAAACATTGCAAAAAATGCTGCTCCGTTTCTCCAATCGACATTGATAACATTAAATGAGTTCTTTGTTAGGAGCTCGTTTTTCATTTTGACTACCCAAGGATAATTTGAGTGATGCGAAAATCCATGAACAATCATAACTGTCTTAAGGTTTGGATCAAACTGAGATTTCTTGATGGAGCTGAAATTATGCACATTTAATACTTCTGCTGTGTGGGGGTTCCCTTGTGTGTAAAGATAAAACTTGGTCTGTATAACCCTTGGGTGAACTGGTAATGGGAAATGTTTTCCTCGAAAGGGCCTTGTGTTGGCAAAGCAGCCAAATTTCGAAAAACAAACTGTTTTTCCATCTAGAAAATGGAAAAAGTAATAAACAAATTACTCATTTCAACATTACTGTGTGTAGGTTTTATTGGGGTTTTATGGGGGGTTAAAGGGGTTTTACTGATGTAGCATGTTCATGAGAACAGACCTGAAGAAAGAAACACACGAAGGAAAGGAGAGGGAAAGGAAGGAAAGAAGAATAGAAGGAAGGAAGGAAAGAAGGAAGGAAGGAAGAGAGGAAAAGAGGAAGGAAGGAAGGAAGGAAGGAAGGAAGGAAGGAAGCAAGCAAGCGAGCAAGCAAGGAAAGAGGGAGAGAATGGATGTAAGTTGATTGGAAGGAGGGGAGGAAGGAAAAAAGGAAATTAGAAAGATAGGAGGGGAGAGACGAAAGAAGGAATAAATGAAGGATGAAACGCACAAAGGAACCAAGGACAAACGAACAAAAAGAAGAAAGGAAGGAAGGAATGAATAAAGGATAGAAGTAAGGAAGGAAGGAAAGTAGGAATGAATAAAGGATAGAAGTAAGGAAGGAAGGAAGCAAGGAAGAACTGGATGGAACTTAGGTAGAAGGAGAGAAGGAAGGAAAGAAGCAAGAGAAGAAGCAAGGAAGGAAGATAGGAAGAAACGAGAGAGAGAGAGAGAGAGAGAGAGAGAGAGAGAGAGAGAGAGAGGAAGGATGGAGCGTACCAACGAAAGATAGAAGAAAGAAAAGAAGGAGGAAAAGAAGAAAGGAAGGAAAGAAGCAAAGAATAAAAGTTGATAATATCAATATAGTCAATAATAAGTTGAGTTCAAGGCGCGACGGAAGGCCGGAAAGGCGGAGATGATGGAGGGAAGGAAGGAGGAGAGGGAAGAAGAAAGGAAAGAAAGAAGGAAGAAAGCTAGAGAAACATGGAGAGAACGAGCAAGGAAAAGAGATAGAGAGAGAGGAGAGTGTTGGAGAGCAAGTGGAAGAGAGGGAGTGGTTGAAAGAGAAGGAATAAATCGAGGAATGGAGCCAATACAAAGATACAAATTTTATTTATTTCTCAGTGTATTTAACTAAAACCAGGTAAAATGGACATAAAAAAAAAGTTTTAAAATTTTGACATATATACAGGAATGAAAATTATAATTTTATAATTCACTGATACAAATGCTAATTTAATTTATTTAAGCTAATGAATTACTCATTAATCGAAATTAATTCATCGGCGTCCGCAAAAGCTTGTCAAGAAGTAAAACCATAACAACACTACTTACTGTTTATTCTTTTTGTAGTTTTTGAACAAAATTACGTGTTTGTGTTAATTAAGCAGGTCATCCATATTTACTGCAAATATTAAATTATCTCGCCTGGTAGTTATTTACTATTAATGTTTGAGGACACAATTAATAACAGTGTTAACTTGTTATATAGATACTATCATAATTGTCCAGGTGCGGATCTAGAGGGATTATATGCCTCCCTGTAAAGGATGTACGCTCCCCCCTTATTTTGCGCATACTTATTAGTTTGCATATTCTAGACCCAGTCACTTTTCTGTAATGATAATAGAAATAGTTACCTATCCTCAGTAACTAAAACACGTTTTTTTGCAATCGCAACTGCGAATGCTCGTCGTTCTCAGCCAATGTTGTGTTGGTATAAAATAAAATTGCTGACCTACTGTAACATAGTGCGGAAAGACGTCAAAAAGGTGGGGAATTTCCTCGATGGTTCCCTGTCAAGACAACGGCTGCAAAACCATCAGGCCGTGAGAAAAATGTTATTCTTCAATTCCTTCATTTTTCATTCTTCATGTTTCGAAAAGAATTGTGCAATGTTATTTATGACTACGTATTTTCCTAAAATCTCGCTTAAAATTACCCACAAAATGCTAGAAATAGCATTTAAGGTATCTAGGAATCCAAAATTTTCCCAGGGAGCGTGATTCCGGACCCTCAGAAATTTCTAGCACTTTCGGCCCACGTCTTCACGCCCCCCGTTTCTAAAATCCTCGATCTGGCCCTGATAGTCTGTAATCTATAATGTTTAGTCTTTAGTAAATATACCTAGTGGCACTTAAATGCAACTTCTATGTAGTTTTTAAGTCATTTTCAATGTTTTGAATCCGCTCGCTCATAATATAACCACTTGATGCTCATCTGCATATCAATAAAGAACAAAATTTATAAGTTTTCCTTTTCATATATTTTCCCAAGTAGAGTAAGTGTATCCACTGGAGTGAACTTTCCTACAACCTGCCATTTTATAGTGTAACGCTGAATAACGGCATTCTCTGTTGTGTTCTGCTCACAGCGACCTAAATGCTTTATCAGTTACAAGTAGTAATAGATCTATAATTATTGCGTTCACTCTTCTTATACTTCTTAAATATTATTCTCTGTTCAGCTATTCTCTTCTTTGCCGTTGTCGCAAACTTCTGATGACCGGTGAGACGCTCTAACCATTGAGCTAACAAGATTGAGATGTTGAGCTAAAGTGCATGTTCTGCCTAAGCGGAAGTCACTATATCATAATATTGATTGAAATATCAGTTGCTGAATACTAAGTCGCTTCGTACTGGAGTTTTTAATATATCAAATGACCTACGAACCTTCGTCAAGCTCGTTTCCTCAGAAAAACTATTTCCAAGCCCTAGACGGAAATCGAACCCGCAACCTTCTGATGAGGACCGACGAGACACTCAAACCATTGAGCTACTAAGAGTGAGATGGTGAGCTAAGGTCCGGGTTCGTCATATGTACTGCCAAGTCACGATATAATAACAATGACTGAAATATCAATTTCTGTACACTAACTTGGAATATATCAGATGACCAAAGAACGTTCGACAAGCTCGAACGAACGTTCGTTGATCGTCTATTGGCACCTGACTGTCATAGGCTGCTAATCAAATCCACAGAAAAGGTATCTTCAGCATGAACTTAGAATGTGATTATCTACAAAATGTAAGCGATCGAGAAACTTCAAGGAACGAAAAGTACAGTAACATTATGAGGTCATGAGCTTCATGGTTTGACTGTTGAAATAACCACCCATACACAGGAACACGTACCACACTAAGGGGCTGTTTATATGGAAAGCGAGCAAGCCCGGTAAGTAGGATACCCCGGTAGGCAAAGAAAATTTTGCCATGCGTTTATACGAAAGAATTCATCCTGCCTGCCGGGATTTGAATCGAAAGAGCCCAAACCAGCATTGTCCCATGCACACCTTTAGAAAAATCATCACGGTAAGCGGGCCAGCCCACCTAATGAATGTTTACAGGAGAAAATTTTTATCCAAGCTCGCACGATCTCGCCACATTACTAGTGAGATCTCGCTAAACGGGGCTGGCCTGCTTGTCCACGTAAACGCAGCGAAAATTTTAATGGGAAAATGTCGATGCAGTGAGATCTCGGTTACCGAGCTATCGCACTAACCGGGCTAGCCCGCTTTCCATATAAACAGCCTCTAAGTGGATAACTTAACTGAAGAAATTTCAAAACTTGTCATAATAGCGGTATAATTATATTCCAAAGCCGCTTGTGTAGCTCTTTATCCTATAAGCTTCACTAACAAAACATGAAATGGGGATTCTGGAGAATGAAGCCGATGAGAGTTAACCCATTGTTTACCTCCATCTACACAAGGATGATAGATTAACTAAGTGAAAAAGGGTCATCGTCATGTAATTGCTCGCTAAACCTTTACAAAACCAAGGTTTTCATCTGAATCAACGAGAGTTCTACGATACAGTTCACTTAAGATAAGCATTTGACTACTGAAAAATGTTCTGCTTCAGTGTAATTGCGAGTACAGTTTTCTTGGGATTATGAACTGATATGTCCTTATTAGAGGATTATCTATAGTGAGGCTTAGTGAGGCTTAGGAGTTGGGACATAACTGCTGTGGCACTCCGATCTGTGTTACGACGCGGAAAAAGAGTGCAAACTCCACTGATACAATGCGGAAAATGAGCGTAAACTCCAACTTCGTACTTCCAAAACCGTTCTCATACAAGTGGCTAACGAAGGAGGTCATGCATGGGGAAGATTTGGAGTTTAACTTCTGACATAAATTTACTTAGTAGTTTTAAAGCATTGTACCTATGTCGCTTTTCACTATATTCAAAAGCTATTTAAGTTATATGAAGTTTGCTTAAATTAAGAAACTTGATTTCTCACCAAGCAAAAGAACTTACTAGACGTCATTGTTTACAAAGCACTACAATGTTATCCAAGAATCGTTTTAGAATTTGCACTGCTTATCGAATAGTTTGCGACAACACTTACTTACAAGACACCAGCTACGACATTTGAGGGGATACGAACATCAGACAATGTGACAAGAGTTAGACGTCAGGTTGGTAGCTACGTGGTGGCCTCTGAGAATATTCTGGGGTCTTTACTATCTGAACCCCACTGGAGGACTTGGACTCCCCCAGACAAAAAAATGGATTTAAAGAAATTGGCTTCGCCAAGCAGTGTCTAGCCAAACATTTGCCTGCGGCCATGATCTTGACAACAAAATATTTTAAACTAAAAATTCAATATTTCTTGCCTCTTGCTCTAACAGTGTAATCAATCATTCTAGTTTTGACAGTAAAATGGCTTGCAGTAACTTCGATCTTAGGTAGGCATAATCATAAACAGAATTGTGAGCTAAACGAGTGAACTTGACACACAAAACTTACTGACGAACTAAAGAAATAAATTGCGAAATTGTTGAGATAATATATTTCTTTTGAGAACCAACCACAAAGATCTGTGCTCTACTAGCCATAAATATCAAATGAATGGCATTTCAAGCATTAAAACAGGATGTATCTAATTAAAACGATTACGAATTATCCCAGGTGCGCATGAAAGGATAAGAAAGAAAACACATTAGTTGGCAATTGGATCATGCATCGTCACGCAATCTTTCGTAAACGTTCATGTTAGATCTTTTTATGCCCCCTAACCAATTCAACCCAATCACAATTGAATTTCACAGTTGCTTCTTTTTTCCAGGTAAATATTTTGCATTCCAACGGTCCAACCTTAAATTGATACAGACTCGTTGACGTCTGTATTTCAGAAAGGTTAAATACTAGCTGCCGGTGACACCTGTGAGTCAAGGCACTGCCAAACGTTTTATTTTTTGGCCGCAAATTTACACACCAGAGCTACTCGCTTGCTCAACATTTCATGGAGGCTTTCAAACCTGAAAGCAACCTAATCATCTCTCGTGATTAATTGGAGATCAATAGAAATTCATAAATACACAACTATAAACCAAAATGCTTAACCAGCTAGAGCACTTTTAAAACAAACAACTCAATTTTCAAGTTGAATCACAATTTTTAGCTTGTTGATTCTTTCTGCTTCTTAATATACATGCAATGCATGTTTTGCGACTCTTTTAGTTTAATATAATGTAGTCTACCCTTCAGAGCAAACCATTAACAATGATTGCGCCATAACAATAGTCATTGGAAAAGTTCCCAAATTTCGTAATTGGCATGTTAATACAATAACATTAAAATTTTTCTGTTTTCAAGAAGTTCCTGAGTAAAGGCAAAAATTCAGTAATAAAAAAATGTTTCGTGGGCTAAACCACATGCTAATCTTTCTTTATTTATCTAATTTACCATGCAAAGTCTCAAAACCATCAACACATGGGTTTTTAGTCAAAATAGCTTTAATACTTAGATCATCACATTTCATTGTTCTTTTAAATGGTTTACATTGCTCGGAAAAAATTGGTAAACTGTTTTTAAGCTTGGCGTCAGTCTGGTGCCAAGGCTTAAGCTCACATTGGAAGTAAAAACTTTACAAAAGATAAACACATGTAAGATGAAGTTATTCTAACTTAATCATATTGCTTTAAATAAACATTCCTATACAATTTCTCCAACAAATCTTAGGTAATTGTATTTTGCGCCAAACCCAGTTAAGATTCTGTAATGCACCATAAATTACTTCAAAAGCAAAGATTTGAATTTTTACTTGAAGTATGACTGTATACCATGCAGTTAACCGTTGACTGTATTTTATTTATTTAAGCATGATAACATATGTATCGCCTTAAAGAGGAAAAATGTCGTGCGAAGCATTTGTTATGTTTTGAAATGAAATTAAACAAACTTCCGTAATTGTAAGAGATATACGGTGTATTTTTAAGCGCAAATTATTACAGGACACATGATTTAACCGGCCCGACAACTGAGCTACGATTGTCAAATATTGGTCAACAAATGGGTGACGAATACTTTCGTTATCTTCTTCAGACTTCACACGTCAGTTAGGATGAGCTGGTCAGAGTTAGGACCATCGATTCGGGAAAAAGATTAATACATTGTCAGGAATCAATTAACAGAAAATATTTCCAGTCTCGCTCTAGCCGAATGTATCAACAGATTGTACAAAATGGCCTCCTAAAAACATTAAAACTTGAAAGTATCGTTGAGGATTATTTTCCTAGGGCACCTAATCATCAAGCTAATCAAAATCAAGATTACAACAATGAATTAGCAGATATTTGTAAAATTGTCGGGAAGTTTCTTATTAATCCCTATAAAAAATACTGAAAATAGTTGAATGACAGAATCTCCGAACAAATTTCAGTGAATCATTAGCTATTTTGGCTTATACGATTTCATTAAAATTATATGATTTTGCCGTTGGTAATTACCCTTAATTACGCGTACCTTACTTTAATCTCCTAGATGTGGCTCTTAAGCCCCAGCGTTAACTCACGCATTGATTTCTCATTAGTTTTTAAGACATTAGCCGTTGCTCAATTTCATTCCCAGCACAGTAAATGTTGAAAAGTTATTAGTTGGCAAGCACAGTTCGTGAAAGTTAACCATATCCAAATCTAACCAGGGCCGCCCGTAAACTCTGAAAGTTTACGTTTGAAAATGAAATTCAATCTATAATTCAGCCTCAGTTTGCGCATATTTCGGCATGTTAATGTGCGAGACATAATAAAAGTCGCTCTACCAACTTAATCCTTTTTTTACAGATTCTTCATGGTTTATAACAGTTCTTACTTGGGATAAGTGCAGATAAGATACTTAAACCCCAAATTTTGCACAACACTTCGCGTAGGTATGTTGCTGATTACGTAAAGTAGACTTCACTATGGGTTGGTGGGATATCCCAAGGTCAGGAGCCATCAGAGGTTTGGACAACAAAGTTAGCTGAAATCGGCTAAATCCATAATTAACAAGAAACATATTAGTAATAGTGGCACACCTCTCCACACGCTCATTCAATGTCTCTCGACCATCGTTTACAGGGCATTATTTAATGCTTCGTAAGCTTTTGGGGTACACGTCACCTACATTGTTGCTATATAATAACATTATTTTCTCACTTCCGCTTTTCTCGCATAGCATCTTGATGTGAAAGATTTCTCGTGTTTGTGACAAACAAGAAAGGAAAGACGTTGTCCGCATAAAAATTATACTAGATATATAAGTTTCGAGAAGGAGGTTACCCCTATAAGACAAGTTAATAATTCGCGAAATAATGTAAATATCTTCGACAACAAGCGTAATCCTCCAAAGCATACGGAGAATCGGAATGAGAATCGTCAGAATAGGAAGAAAAGAAAGCCGCTTAATGAACAGAATAAGATAACTTTATACACTCTATATCAAGTTGATCGATGAAAGAACGCACGAGAATTGAGGAGATATAGGCTATGACCGAATTAGCTTGCTCCTTCTGGTAGATGTAAGGTCTGAATGTTATTAACACCATCAACTGGATGGTATACTCTCATCGGTTGAATTAGAATTATTCAGTAATGTGGTCAACTTCTCAAAGCAACAGGTTGGGTGTGAAATTTAAAATGTACAATCCTAAAAAGAGAGATACTGCCTTTATACTACCTTTAGAATTCAATACAGGTTTCTGAAACGGATTGGGGAACTTTCAGAGTAGTTTTCTATGGCGTTTAGTTTTCTTTAGTTCTTGAACCTTCTATATGTTATTCTAAAGGTGATATATCGCACAACGAACGAGCTATTTCAACAATATCACCAAAATTCTCTTTACTATCGTTGCTCAAGCTAGGAGAAATATAGCATGGATTGTTCCAGTATATACCACTCGACCAAACTAAAACTTGTCATCTTGCCTATTCGATTGTTATTCATTGACTTGGTTTTTTTTTGTTGTTGTTGTTCAGCTATTTCCTTTTTAAGCTCCTTACGAAAATTGCGGTGATGATGTTTCTATTCGTAGCTCTGCCACAGTAGTGAAAACACTGCATTAATACTACAATAGCACGAATAAATTACGGAAAGTTGATGCAGCAGCTTCTTACACCGGCAACGGAATTCTACTACCATGACTGAGATTTCCACTTATGGCATTACCAGGGTAGGTGATGAGTGCCGGAAAACTACATATGACAAATGGTGCATCGCAGTAGATCGCACAAATTGCAAAAATCGCAATAACAGAAACTCAAGTACAAAAGCACAGCCATGCAAGGAATCTAAATAGGTAACCTTGACTTACGCATAAATTCGATTATTGACATTAACATTAAATTGAATACAATGCAGTAACGTATGCTAAGAGATAAAAAGTTTGCGCTAAGCATATCAGTCGGGGTTTTTGAATCACGAACAGACAGCACTTTAATATTTCACGTACCTGCTCCAGCTAAACATAAGCCACGCCAAAGCAGGAATAAAAACCTGAGCGAAATGTGTGATAGCATGTTTTACAATTCTTTGTTAATGACACAGAAGATTCCTGTCTTGTTTGCCCGGTAGGGATGCTTGATCCAACTGAAGCTATAACCGAAGAAATAGGCCAGTTAAATACTAACGGAAGTTCTTAAGCGTTTTCACATAAAATAAACATGTGAGCGTACTGTGTTCACTTGACAAACTAAATGAAATCTTTGTTCAGTACAAAGCTTGATGAAAGAAGTTACACATATTTCATTGCTCCTAGACAACTTGAGGTCTCTCCTGAGTGACTATGCGCTACCTGTCAAGAACCACTACCCGTCAAGAAGAAGCTGTGATTGAGAATTTCAGCCTAGGCTTGCGTGGAAATCTCTTAGGATTTCCTGACAAAAAGTTTGGGTAAGGTAAGCATTTGAAATGTCAGTCAAGTTAGTCTGGATGATATTTCTGCCAGGGCTGAAAGTCGTCAATGTAACAAGCCCCTGATGGATAGGATATAAAAGATGTAGAAAGCAGTCATTAAAATCATTAAGGAAACGGATTATTACTTAATATCCGTTGATGGATGAGTTTGCAAGAACGGCATTTGTCAAAAATTGGATGTCGTAAATTAGTTATTTTTTAAGATTTAGCATTAAATAATCTAGAAACTGTTGAAACAGAGGATAATTTGCATCGGAAGTTAAAAGGTAGCTATTTGCTTCTCAAATTTACTTCTCAAATGTCGAGGGCTCTTTTCAGAGTGCTCTTTGAAAAAGAGACAACAAACAGAAAAAAAACAATTATCAACCATATATCTATTTATTTGAATAAAAAAGACACACTTTACTCAAGGACAAACCCAATTGAGGTTCCCAGCTGGAAAACACCGTAAATGTAGATGCACGGTAATATATGATGAGTTCATTTTGGCTTGTTGCCATAACATCTTCTTTAACTCGATATCGTACTGCTGCTGTTATACATTCATGCTAGTAGATTCACAAAGTAATATCTTTAGTCATAAACCCAAAACATTTTCCCATTGTTTCAAAGGTTTTGACTGAATTAACTATATGAAATTATTCCTATATATCGCTGTTACAATCTTGTTAAAAGTATACACATGAATAGGTTTAAAATATTGTTGGTAAAAATCAAACGTTTTCGACTACACAGTTATCATCAGGATAAGAATACATTCGATCATTTATTTTTATTGCAGCAGCAACCACTAGTAACGAGTTGGTACCGTTTTTAACGGAGTGAATTTTGCTGTCCCTTTTCTATTTCGTAATAGCATTTCGTGTTCAAGCGACAAAAACTGAGATAGCCAATACTTCTTTGGAAAACGTTATTCATGATATACTCTTTACATTAATTGCATTAGATTATTGTTTGTAGAGTTAATACGATAAGGCTCAGGAGAGCGTAAGCCGTATTCGCTGATTTCAAACAATCATAACGTTCTTGAAATCCAAATATTCACCACCAAATTTCATTATTGCTTGTAAAATTTATCCCAGAACACGGTTACGATAAGACTTTGTTCCTAGAAGCTTTGCATTTATTACCACGGCAGTGACATTTATTTTGTTTCTGATAAGCCTGAGCGTCTAGATTTTAAAGAGGTATTTTCATCCTAATTTGGCTTAGGACTCGACTAATCCCTGATGGCGGATTTTTTAAGTGTTCACAAGAGTTCACTTTCTATGGATTAACAAAATAAAACAAACAGAAAAAACGCATAAAACATAAGGTAAAATTTCATTAGCCCTCGTTACGAGCCTATTATAATTGTTTTAATTGCTCGTGCTGATTTATTTGCTGAGTAATATTTTAAACTCTTCAGCTAGCACAGCTTTGACTGCATCCCTCGTAAAAGTTTCAAAATGATCTTGTTGGAATGATACCCCTATTTGTTTATGGAGCATATTAAGCCCTAGAATGATTAAGATGAAAGATTCTTCATCCCCTTCAACTCTCCGAGAAGATTCTTGGTTTTATCCATCTATCTGACCTTCTGTCTGCCCTCCTTTTGTGCATCTATTCCTCTCCAACTCCTCCACTATTCTTCTCCATTGTGGACTCACGATTCATCTGTATGGATCATCCACCGCACATATTTCTTTTTTATAAATATATACTGTACCGATAAATTGAAACATATAAACGTACAGATTTACAAATTCCTACCAAACTACCTTCCAACTACCTACCAGCCTACCTTCCCATACCTACCTACATACAAACACACAAGTATACATATTTACTTTAAATTGTTTGACAGTCTTCTCATGTTACGTGGGACGGATTTTCACAATACTCTTTAATAATTATAACAATATGGAACCATACAATTTCCAAATCATAGATCTTTATCCGCACTCTATTTAAGTTTTATATACTGAGTCTACAGTATGTACTCAGTATCCTTTGACCGACAAATGCTGCTAGGTCAGTGATATCTAAGTTATGCTTGGCATCAAATTAATATAGATTCTCGATAGAAAACAACCTAAAAATGTAATCTTGTTTGGTAAAGCTTCAAATAAAGTAATACTCAACAAAGTTTAAACTATTTTCACCCATTTAACATTTATCCCGATATAGCTGTGAATATCGAATATTGCGTGATATAAATTACGCTCCTCAAGAAACACAAAAGCATAAAAGAAGCTAAAAACAGTAACTTTCAAACTTATGTACTGTTAAAATTGTCTGCCTGAACAAAGTCACGGCAGAACTTAATTCTCATTGACGCCATATTATGTTATTGTGCAAAGGAAATTCTTTGGGTCTTAATAAGTTAAATACTTTTCAGACGGGCTTTTTATTTCATCTAGACGTGATTATACCCCTGAGAAGAAGTTAGAGAAGATTGATCTGTTGTCTTAACTATTGAACGTGGTCAAATACCCAATGAGAAACGCCAGCTGAATGCCTCATATATGTCTGGTAATTTTATACCTCAAATATTTGCTCAATGGGATTAGATAATGTTAATATCTCTTCGATATTTTTGACTTGAATTTTCTTCGCAAGCATTTGATAGAGCTTCAAAAAGTTTTGAAAGAAAGTTCTTCTATTTCAGAGTTTAATACTTACAAAATTCACAAATCACTATCGATTTCATCAAAAGCTGAAAGCTCGATGTTATTTTTGAGCAATTAAGTAATTATGTAAATAATAATTATCGTCATAATTACTATTACAGTCAACATAAACATAATCATAGGGATAACCATAATCATAATTATTATCATAATGATAGTGATAATATTATATTATCATTGTCATTGCAATTGTCATTGCAATTGTCATTTTCATTGTCGTTGTCATTATCATTACAACGATATCTTTAGCATAACCGTCATCATCATCGTCAGCGATATCTTCACCATAACTATCTTTACAACATTATCATCGATCTCTTTACCATAACTATCGTTAGAACAATATCAACGTTATAAAGTTTTATCATTATTATCAATATCTTTACCATAACTATTGTTACAACGTTATCTTTACTAGAACAACAGAGGACGTTCGTCAAGCTCGTTTACTCAGAAAAACGATTTCTGAGCCCTAGACGGGAATCAAACCCGC
>JBAHVQ010201179.1:2206-13203 GCA_036872915.1 Nanipora kamurai
AAAAGCCGTAAAGGACGGTTTAATCTATCATACCTAGCACTACATATTCGTTTGCTTTCACATTTTCTCGATGAACTGAACGTCTAGATTGCTGGGTTAAATTTACATGAAGGTTCCAGAGCTTTTACCTTGCGTGTTTTGACTGCTCACGGTTTTTCTGCTGTCCTTGATTCATCTCTGATAAATTGACTCTTTAGCAAAGTTGTAAAAGCTGGGATATTTTATAGTCCATCCATGTGTAAAAGGAAGAAGCTGGCAAGCATGGTGACTAAATAAAATCATGCACATCTTGAACTGTTTAGATTATAATGCACCTGTTTGCATATTTTATTTACGACATTATTTACATACCTGCTGTTTGCCGTGCCAACAAACTCGTAAGAATAGTTTAATTTGAATACGAATGTTTAGCAAATTTGAAAAATGTTCCTTTGCACTTGGCCTTCATATGTGTGCATGTGTCTTAGATGTAATTCCTGTAATAAAACGAAAAAAACCAGGATAAATTATCTTGATGGTTCTTGTCTTTATATAAAACGAAATACTCGTAAGAAATGTTTGACGACGCTGTGGGAAGTTTAAAGACTCACACACAAACCCGGACAAAAAAGACTCTTTGTTAAGATATGACTCTTGGATTGTCTATTAAAGATCCTTTTTTATTTGGTTCATTAATACGACTGGCGTAATACTTTATAGATATTCTGCTCTGCAATTTACATTCACGTAAATCTTCCTTGTCTGTTGGTTCAGTAGCGTTTTTATGTCGATGTTCTCCCAACCCGAGAAGAGACAGGTCTTTAAAAAAGGGAAAGGGGGGAGGAAGGCCTTAGGGTTGCATGTATTAAGGATGCATTCTTTTAGGCCAATTCTGACTATATTTATTCTAGTATACCATAGTCAATCGAGATACATTGTCTCGAAACGCGGCAAACTTCAAAGCGGTTAAACATGAGCTGCGATTTATGCTCAGGATGCCTTGAAAGTGCACAAATCATTTGTTTTACGTTTATGAATAAACTACTGCGTGATTGAACGATTGAACTAAAGTGTTGCTATCGGCTACTTGCTTCATTACACCAAAATTACAATGTGTTCAGTAAGAGTGAAAGAGTACATATTTGCATAAAGGTGGACAAAAACATAGAACAAAGCCTTTTGCCCCGTTTTCAGACAATGTATCGCGATTGACTACGAGGTATACAAATGAAAGATTACACGGCATACTGGTATACAAAAACAACAGATAATGTGCTATTCCGAGATTAGAACGAGCTTGATAGCGGTGATCTTGGTTCTAACACGTTGTAACTCACATTCGTCAACTCACCGTTTACCCGTAAAACTGATGCTTGTAACTTTTGTAAAGCTCCAGGAGACCCAAACCATCTCACAGGACCAGGATATTATTTTCTATTACTTTATAACAGCAATTTTATTTACTAAAGAAGTACTAGTTTTTGTCGAAAAAACGTCGATTACACACGAATTATCCATCCAGCAATTTTGAAATCTTTTGGATCAGTGAGCAAGTTGTAGTTGAAAGGTTAACCAAAGAATCTCATTAACGACTATTGCATTTGGCACCAATATGGCTGGCTTATCATTGTCTTTTGAATCTCGAGGGATTGGTTGCAAGCATGAATTGGCTATTCTGCTACCCTGAGAAAAATATCCTGGATATCATTCTGTCATTTCCTACGCAGGAATAGGTCTCAAAAGAATGCAACAGCGTGTACTCTGATCCTGGTCTAATCCCAAAGAATGTATCCTTAACCTTAAAGAGATCATAAATAAAACTGGAAGTGGTATTATTACATTCACCAGCGAGAAACCATCTAGACCTCACCATGTTGAGGAAGTTTGAGGATAAAATTAGGCGCGTTGGAGGCAAAGAACTGGCACGAGGGCGTTTTTTCCTCTGACTGGTTAGAGAGCTCAACCAACCGACATTCTTGAGCCACGAACAGCAACCGGAAGATTTGATTAACACGTGTTTCTGAATTTTGAGCAGTGTATTCTTTCAATAGAATTTTTCATCCAATTAAAGATGAGAAATAACTTAAAAATCCTAATTCATCAGTAAATCGGACTTGAATTCACATAACTTAAAAATTGAATTCATGTAGCGTGCTCGCACAGCAAGTCAGCGTAAACGTATCTTTATTTCAGCTTGATTCCAACTAACTATTACGCTAGTGGCCTGAATATTTATAATGTTTTAGCGCTCACGTGAATATTTCATGCTGCTACAAGGAAGCCCTCTACGGCTCTACCTAGACAATACTCGTATTGAAATAACAGGAAAACAACTTACAAGTACTTGAACTTTCATTCATACTAAAGTAAAACTACATATACATGTGACACTCATCTCAGTAAATTTACATGCCAATGCTCAAATACAGCTTAATCTAATTAACGGGAAAATCCCACACGTGCGCTTTCTACATACATCATATCTGCTATCTACAATCTGTTACATTCATATAACTTAAAAGTCCCAAGAGAGATCATAGCATGTTTAATCAGCCAATTAACTGACAATTTGACTTTTTAGGGATAGACGTCGTCTTTAAAACGTTAGAACACTGTTCGTGACGACTGTGTGGAATAAAAACGGCATTTTCGATGTTCAACGATGCCGTGGGATTTGAATTTATTCATTTTCTTTGTTTTACACGAAAAATTCTATTGAAAGAAAACGCCGTCTGTGAATCGAGAACGCCTTTTGCTTAAGGTCTCTATTATGACATCATGTCGTCACGGCCATCTTGGTTGAACTTCCACAAAAGAATCCAATTAACTTCTACTGTACGTGGAACCAAGATAACTGCCATCTCGTTATCTTCTGAATATAATCTCAAGGGATTGATTACAAACTATTTATATTCGTATATATAATGGAAGCACTTCATGATGTACCAGACTTTGGTCCGAATGGTAGAGGGGTGATTAGGATGTAATGCGATCCGACGTTTGTTTTCCGAGATTTTGTCCAACACATGTGGACAAACCAAATGATTAAATGCAAGTTTAAATTTGTTAGAGATAAAATTGTTAACAAAATTACTAAATCGGCGACCAAAAATGGCTCTGTCTCTCTCTCCGTCTCCCTACATCACCTCAAGGGGTCAGTGAGTTCACCGTGAGTTCCCAGTTGCATGCGGCACTTAGATTTGGGTTGCTGTATGGTCGAAAGACAATGAAGTCGCCTTCTATGTCGGAGCTTCCCTCTCCGACTTCACAAACAATCTTAAAAATAAATCGGCCGTAGAAGGGTTAATATGATAATTCATGCGGTTGAACGTTTGTTATAAAAGTTATGAGCTCCCATAATTCGCCATATATCTATCGTTTTCTTTTTGAAAGATCACATAAACAAGTATTAAATGTGGTCCTGGACTTAAACCAAAGCCGTTATTTCTAATTTGTGGAAACATTTAAACAAGAAGAAATTTCCTAGTACATAGACTTAGATGAATATACTATACTCCTGGTGAATTAATAAATTTTTCAAACGGGACAATCAGGTTATCTAATCGGGGCCATTTTACCGACCTTCCCCCGTGGAGGCAAAATGTTGTGCGGACGAGATTGATACATCTGTACCATTCACTTGACATTCTCTCGTGACTGGCAGTTGCATACGGCAAATGGGGACAATCATTTCTGACAACCGTATCGTGAGGACGGGCTAATGGAGTGATGTGTTACCTGGAATGATTTTTAAAGACGTATTGTTCTGCAAATTATGTCTGCACAAAAGATTGACACGTGACATCTATTGAGCAACCTAATTTGCTTTACAAATCGTTAAAAATCATTCCGTGTAACATCACCTTTAACACTTTTGTGGAAAATTATTTTTGAAGTGTTTAGGTCGATCCACTTCATATGCGATTCTGCGTGATATCTTTAATATACGCAGCAAGAGCTCCAAATTGGAACGCAACTAGACCGTCTTGCGACTATATAAATAATTACCTCATGACCCACCCTCATGACCCTCACACATTGTTGTTTCAAACCTTTTATCCATTTCTGTAGTAGTCAGGAGTGTGATAACGTCACAAAAGAGTATAATAATTACTTATCGCACTGCTTTTCTTTGAAAAGAGTTTGATAACCATTTGTCGGACGTAAATTAGTGCAAGTCTAAATTTGTAACGACTACTTTTTCTTTACGGTGAAGTAAAAAAAATCTATTTAATTGTAGGGGAGTCATAAAATAAGGTAGTTAAGTAATTTCGCATGCACTAGGAGTGTTTCATCAGGGTATCCAAACCCCAAGAAGTTTATTGAAAACCGAGGCGATAGCCGAAGCTTTTTACAAAATTTTGAGATGTTTGGATACCTGATCAAATACGACTTTCGGACATATGGCATTGCATCTCAAAATAATTAGTATTTGAGGAGAAAATCAAGATGAAAGTTGGCTTAATTTATGTAATTTCTTCCTCTGATATCAAACATCTCGACAATGACTTCCTTTGTGTGTTTCTAATGAATTATTAATGAATTTGAAATTGAATGTTCACTCGTGTGATGAAGGATTTAACATTGCTCAAGATGTTCGAACGTCCACTCAGAGCCTACGGCTTTTTGTGGCCGTTAAGCTTCACTCGCGATGTTAGATCCTTTATGACGCTTGTTACCATAGATTAACTTTTACATCCCAAATTTTGTGTGGGGCTCTATAGACACTCTGCCATAGTAAATTCAGTCACTTTGAGGGGAGCAGGAGCAGAGACGATGGCTTTTTTTTCTCTCCTTTTTGATCATTTTTTCACCAAAGTTATAAATAACAAATTTGAAACTTGTGTTTGGTCACTTGATTTGTCGATTTTTCCAGGACAAAATCCCGAAAACAGCCACCAATATGAATGAGGTCTGTTGGTGGTTTGTAAGTCACGTTATGGCTGCTGTGTTGGTGGAATTTTAGTAAACGGATCTCATTTACTCTTTAACGCACAGTGGCTGATATATCGGACACCAAAAACAAAAGAACAAATAAGAGAACGAACTTTAAATAAAGAGGGAAGAAAGAACAGAAGATAAAAATTTTACGCATTAAAGTATTAACTTTCAATATATATGGCACCAAAAACGTTTGCTAATCGCAGTTTTTATCTCAGGTTTTTCTACAAATACTTGTTTTATTTTAATCTGAGGATAATTCAAAACGCTAATCATAGCTACAGTAAATAACTCGCCCCAGAATTAGACTTCCAGGTTCAAATCAACGACCAAGTTTTACAGTTAGCGTTAGGATGATGTATTCCAGCAACAACCCAGATGTTATAACCATTAACGAGTACCATGCCGCCATTAAAAAATCGCTGACATTACAAATTTAAATTTTTGAGTTTAAAATTACACATCCAACATACTACCTGCTTTATACTCTTAAAATGTTTATTGCCTTAATAAAATCTTTACATTCAGAAGTAGTATCTTGGCCTAATCACGCTAACCTAAAGCCAACAGATCAAAAATTGGAAATTAGATAGTGAGATTTTCCTTATGGACATTCTTTTACCAGATACTTAATGCCCATGCTCGTAACTTTCGCCATTACTATCTGAAAGTTGTTTAGCCAGATAACCAGAGGGCGTAACAAATCCTCAGAAGGTTCTGGGATTGAGGGATTAATTCTTCTGTTGGTTAATTGGTTAAGTGGGTCTTCCAAACGGCTATCATCTTAACAAACGCGATGATTCAATGATTATCAAGATACTTGAAGCATGTAGTTTATTTACCAAACAATGATATGAAAATTAGAGTGCTGCGTCGGCAATATTGAACGGCTTGTTGATAGTCAAAAGGTTTGGGAAACTGCCGCAACTTAAGAATGGGTAAACTGACGTTTCGAGCGAAGGCCCTTTTTCACTCCGAAGAAGGTGCTTCGCTCAAAACGTCAGTTTAACCATTCTTAAGTTGCGGCAGTTTCCCAAACCTTTTGACTAGTTTATTTACCGACAGATGCCTTCTATTTCAATCCAAAATTTGCTGAATGTTTAATACATTTTTTTCCTTGCCTTCACAAGCCTCGAAAATTGAAATTTGTGCTCGTGCTGCTAAAATTTTAAAATTATGAGACGTAAAATGAAAGCTAAACAAGTTAGACAAATGCTTAGCCAGCTGCCTCTCGTTCGTTTGTTCTCCCATCTCGAGTGCCTACCGGACTTGCTTGGAACAGACCTTGTTCATAAAACTCTGCAGTTTAAAGTATGTTTCTTTATTTAGTTTCCGAGATGATTGTCGGAAGTTTGAGCCACCCGATGTAATGCAGGTTTCTTGTCGCTAAGCCAACCTGTAACGTGCACACCACCACACCGGCTGCCACCATCCAATCACATTACGTTACAAAATCACACATCGACAGCCTAAAATAGACAAAAATTAGGATTTCAGTATAATTCTAAGCTTGACGTCATTTTTACTCATGGCTTTATTTCAAATAAGTGAGAAAACATCCGATATGATTGGTCGACGTTTTACCTACCTACCTACCTACATACCAACGTTCCTACCTACCTACCTACCAACATACCAACCCACCTACTTACCTGCCTATCAACGTTCCTACCTACCTACCTGCCTACCTACCTACCTACATACCAACGTACCTAACTACCTACCTATCTACATGCCTACCAACCTATCAAACTACTAACCCATCCAGTTCCCTTCCTGTGGCACCACGGCAATACGTTTTTCATAACTCTGTACTTACTATGAAGGTCAAAGGTTTTGCCAGGCAAATAAAGAAACCCCGACAAATTCAAAATGATTACCTCGTGAATCGAGTGGACTATTCAACAAAATTTAAGCTCAAAACTTAAAGTCAGACACACGATGTCAAATGGTCGACGTGAGGGCTTCAGTCGGTGACTTGATGCCGTGTGCAGCCTCCTTTATTAGCTTGATATATATCATTTCCATATCGAGTAAGTGTTTTGTGAAATTTCAAGGCTAGATTTCGACTACTGGCTCTAACTTTTGGGCTCAAACTCAGTCGACTCAGTTCACGGGGATGCCCTAACAAAATTAACTGGTTTTTTTGGTTTATTAGCTGACTGGTTTAGTAAACGCATCGAACCTTGACAAACGTATTTTTCTACGGTCTCCTTTTTGCTCACATACCTACCTACCCAAATACCTACCAACCCTCATCCGCCCATGCACCTAACCACCTACCTGACTCATCCACTTGTATGTATCAACACATTTATACGCGTGTTTACGTTAGTAAATAAACGTACGTTTTGTACAAATATCAATTTATTGTATTGTGAACGATATTACGACTGACAAAACAAATGTTCGCCATACCTTGTTCGTCGTCAACTGGTGGACGAGTTCCTTTTGGTTTAACATTTTCATAGAATTGACCCTGTACATTTCCAGCTGGGGAGTAACGCGCTACGACAAAGTGGGCCCCAGAGTTCGAAACTGCTTTTCCCGCACCCATCTGTCGGCTACTTGCCCACACGACTTGAGTAAAATGTCCAGTGCTCGTACTAAATCTCGCATTCCTTTGACTGTAACTATACTTTCCTTCTTCCTCGTACCACATATTTGTAGCCTTTTTTCCAGTTAAATCCGCTCCTTTTGAACAAGAAGGTGAACAGTTTGATTATTTATTTTTGCAAAGGGAAAATGCAATTTTCCTAAACAAACAGAATTTCGAATCCATTTCTAGAATGTTCTGACTATCGGTAAGAGTACCCTTGGGATCGTAGGCAGACATCATGCGCAGGTTAACCACTTGAAGAAATGGAAGTAGTGCATTTTCCTACCTAATCGGCGATGGGATAGTAAAGGAGTGGGTAGGGTGAACTTGTGGTGGTTAACTGAGTGAAGACTACCCTTTTAAAGATGAGCTGGTACCACTAGGGGGAAGGATCCAATACTAGCAATGCTGTTAATTTCATCCAGCCACAGCACGGCTGAGGCTTTTCCCTAGCTTTGAGCGGGCTCAAAGTATAATAATCAATCGGACGCATCTTCAAAAAAATTTCATACAATTAGCGAAGCTCCTCAGATACCTGATACCAAGTTGTCGTGACAATTAACAAGACCACTGCAGGTTGTCGAAACTTATGCTATTTGGTTCACCGTTTTGTCACCCACCTACAAAAGTGAGTTCCAAGAATAAAACGTGGGTCAGCGTTAACGTGAGTGAACCCAGCTTCATTGGCAACGGAAGATGTTTTATGTTGGGGTAGGTATCCATGAAGTAGAAGTCGTTTTCTGTTGGCAGGAATCGTTCATTTTAATGCCTGATTCCTGCATTAAAATTCATACCTGACATGTATGCAATGTTTTCCCCGTAGTCTCCTCTACTGTGCTGTATAGCGTTCTGCTTTGCCAGCTGTTTCGCCCACTGTTCGGCCCCAGATGCCAATTGCGAAGACCATTTCAATGGCACCGCACCATGTTGACGTCGGTACTGATTGTGCGTGTCGAGAATATCCTTCTTGAAGTTTTTTGGCTTAGCGACTATAAAATAAAAGTAATTGACCAAATAAAAGTTACCGTAGCGAGAGATTACTATATAAAGTTAGCACTGAATGGAGTAAATGAATGTGGGAGGAAGAGAGTGACGGAGTGAGGGAGTGAGGGAGTGGGTCAGAGAATAAGCTAGCAAGAGAAAATAAGCTAGAAAGTGGGTAATTTGGGTGAATGAATGCGCGGTGGGGTGCGTAAGTGTGTTTGGGTAAGTGTTGGCAAGGAAGTTAATGAATGAGCAAAGCTAAGAGAATCACCGAGTCAGTGAGATGTCAGAGCATGATTTAACGAGTGGGAGCCGGTGGGCACCGGGTAAGTTAATAAGTGAGTCGGTGGTTAAAAAGATAAATTATTTCAGAATGTAAGTGTCTGTAAACATCAAAACGGAAAAAAAGAGTTTGCTAGGTAGGCAATGATTTTTTGCCTGATCATTAAAAGAATTACAAACGGTGACAACGAAATGATTGGTTGATATACTTCTCTTTCACTCTCTTCTCAATTTTCTTTTTACTCTAATGAAACTGGCTTTTGCGCAGAACACTAGCGTTCCTTCTCTTTATTTTAGCAACTCAACATGTTTTCCAACCTCACTAATAGTTGTGAGTGAACATGAAAGTATAAGGTCGAAGTTCTACCATAAATTTTGTGTTCCATACAAAGTCATCCCTGATATTTATCCTTACCAGCTTCGCTTGCTTCTTTGGTTAATTTTGCTCCTTTTCGTTTGACGTTGTCAGGGAACTGCCCGATAACATTCCCAGCCGGGAAATATCTTGCCACAACATATTGCGCACCGTTTTTAGAGGTCGCTTTTGCAACACCAAATTCTCGTGATCCAACCCAAACAACCTGCGTGAAATGACCGGTTTTTGAACTAAAATTAGGACTATTAAAACGGTAATCTTTGATTTCTTCGTACCACATTTCTGCTGCTCGTCGACCTGTCATTTCCGCGCCTAGAAGGACGAATTCATCATACAAAGTCAAAATAGATTCTTCTTCAGTGTCACGGCAATACGGTTGTGCAGGCAAAGATTTTGAACAAGTTCATAGAAAGTCAAGCATTGAGAGATTTATTGATCAAATATTTCGTTGTTAGTCCACCAACATTACCACCGAAATCCTTAGTCCTAAAACACTATCTGGAAAATCGGCTTATCAACAAAAATTTGACATATAAGTGATAGTAAGGTTAACGAAGACGACTACAGCAGTGGAAGTTCGTCAAAGTCGTTCTCTCAGAAAAACGATTTCTGAGCCCTAGACGGGGAATCGAACCCACAACCTTCTGATCACCGGTGAGACGCTCTAACCATTGACCTACCACGACTCAGATGGTGAGCTAGGGTGCAGGTTCGTCATATGAACTGCCTAAGAGGAGGTCACGCTATGATAATAATGATGGAAATATACTTAATGTTGAACGCGAACTTAGTTCATATGGGAGCTTGGTAGAGATCAGACGACTAGGAAATATACTTAATGTTGAGCACGAACATTAAGTATGTTAACGAAAGAATACGGAAAACAAAGTAGTGTCAAAGGCATAGATCTGATATAGACATTTAGTGAAGGGTTTTGCTCATTAAGACAACTCTTGCAGAGTAAAAGTTCAATACTATAGTAGCAGCAAATTAAAACACAAAGCACTTAAAATAGATTTGACTTGTAATACGCGAGAAAGCAAGATAATGAGGTGTTTGACAGTTTTTGGTCAGTCTCTTTAAACCGAAATTCCCACTTGTTCACAGATTCATATATGTAGGTAACTAGACGTCTCGCCCAAATATTTTCCTAAAAATAACTCATACCTCGTACCAGATATAAAGAAATTAAATAAAAACACCATCGCCGATCGTCTTGGGCTACACGGGCAAAAATCAGATTGGTTATTCAAGATTTCTTCGATTATTAACGTAGTACCAACAGTCTTCTTATCATGTCATAAAAGTAGAGTCCTGCGTCGGCAGTTTTGAATAGCTTGCAGATAATCAAAAGGATTGGGAAACTGCTAGAAATTAAGAATAGAGAAACTGACGTTTCGAGCAAAGGCCCTTTATTGGGGTACTATTAAAATACCGCGAAACCGATTTATCAACATCAATGTTCTTTACAGAGCAAGTCGGCCAGTTGGAGCAAAGTGCTACAGCGAAGCAGCGGCAGATGCAACTGGGAAAGGGAAATTGAGAAAGACATAAAATTACAGATTTTTGAATAGTCTCGAATGATTTTTAAAGCAGGTTTAACGACTCTAGATGCTAATTCGTGTTATATATGAGAATGATATCTACAAAGGTACCACCTGGGCACATTATCTTGCTAAATCTAAAACTAAAAAAAAAATTTGTTTTCAATTGAATGTCAAGCGTTAAGTTGTCGCGAGAATATCTCGTACACTTCAGTTGGATAATAACTCGCCTCCAATCCCTGTAGGCTCGATAGCTCAACAGGTAGAGCGGCGGACCGGATTTCCGAAGGTG
>JBAHVQ010201200.1:0-13202 GCA_036872915.1 Nanipora kamurai
TCAAGATGTTATTTTTCGGATTATGTTTTATACTTTACTTTTTAAAATTGTCGGCTGGTTATGGTTTTTGGTCCAAATTTTGACAAGTTGTATGGCTGCTGTAGGGTGTAACACCGCTTTGTGCAATTGAAATAATTTGTTTTCTTGACACAAGTTGCATGAAGTATCGCAGTGTGTAACATTTTAGCTTAAGGGCAGTCTTCCTCAAGATTTCTCTAACCTGGACGATCGACTTTTAAGGGCGACAACTCTCGCAAAATATAGTATTTGTTCTAGAGTAATGACCTGAAAGGCCTTACAATAATTCAGAGTAGTTTAAAGTTAGTACCGCAGCTACAATTATATTATCTTACGTAGCTTATATATCAGTACTGATACACTCTGTGGCCTTCGTGATGTGGCCTTCAGGGGCTGCTACTACAAATATTTTCTGAATAAATCTGTTAGGTGGTCTGATTAGTCTGATATAAAGCAATCTGTTTGTGTGTGTACTTTTTTACTTCAGAATCATCCTCAGGGTAGTATGAATGTGAATTTATCATTTGTGTGTGTACATCGAGTTACAAAACTGGTACACCTTGCCTGAACCATTTTTTAAATAACTTGTAATCGTACTAGTAAATTATAAAACAAACAACGAAAAATAGTCACATCTTGAGACCTTAGTACAGAACAAGACGTGGAATCAGTTACGATGATACTTCGACTTTAGTTCAGTCATTGCCAAATCGATTTGAAACTGTCGGCTAGCATTGTTTTTCTTAATTCGACTAATTAGAAACATAGCATCTTTTTAAAATTGCTTAGCCAAGAAGGAAAGGAGCCTTGATGAACTAAGTGGTATAAACGTAGTGTGTATGTAGGTTAAATCGTATTATACTACTACTACTTCTATGCCTCACAACCTTTTCTCTCTAATCTATGCTCAAGTACTCTCTTATTGTCGGAGGGTTTGTTGAAGGATATTTTCAACTCGATAAAAAGAAGTGAAGTTCAAAGCCATTTAGGGTAAACTCGAGGTGATATCTGAAATCGAAGTAGTAGTGCATTCTTGTAACCTTCAAGTGTATGAAGAAAAATATTTGCATCCAAGTGAGGGTGCCGGAATACCCCTGATCAATCAATTAGGTACGAAAAATTACTTACACAATTCATTTTTGTTTTAATATTGTATTTATTCATCCTTCCACGTTGTAAAAAGTGAAAATAGATATTTATTATTGATTAGGTTTTCTTCCTCTTTGTATCTCAGACTATTGCCAGGAAGCAACTAAACCATGATTAAAACCAAAGCAAAATAAAATGTAAAGAATGAAGTAGGGTTTACCTTCATGTGTAATTCTTTACGTCCGATTATATCTCTTTCTTTTAAAGGAAGATGAGATTGTTCGCCTTCGAAGTTATCAAAGTATGGACCTCTTTTTGGAGGCAGTCAGAACTCAGCTTCATTCCCTCATGAACAATAGTGACATTCATTCAGCTTCTACATGAAAAATATTTAGTGAATAAGTAGTAATTTAAATGTAGTTAGAGATAAATTAGGAATCATGTAATAATTGCTACCTTCGGAAAAAAATGTAAATTATGAAATTATTTTTGGAAGGGGTAAAACTCAACTTCGTTCCTTCGTGAACAATGGTGACATTCACTGATCTTCTAACTGACAAATAACAACTGAATAACTAGTAATTTAAATGTAACCGGTAATAACTCATGAATAATTTAATAGTTACTACCTGACAAAGATAATGTAAATTATAAAATATCAGGTGCAACTTGTCCTAACTTGAATTGGTTGTTGTAGGAGCTGGGTTCATTCGACTCAAGAAAATTGTTGAGTCAATTTGAACTGAAGTATACTTAGAATTGTTATGTTCTGGTTACCTAACAGTGATCAGGTTACCCTCCTAAGCTATGCATGTCTTGTGATACCTTTATCACAATCCACAATGAATAATGTTATTGGATTTTTGGCCTCAGTTGTTCAAAATCCGATTAACGCTAAACCTGAACTTAAACTTAATATAATCTCAACATAATGATTGGTTTTATATCCTTATTAGTCCTGGTTAGTGACTATAATCATCCTAATTGATTCATAGCCAATGAAAAATACTTCTCTTCAACTTCCAGCACCCAGTGTTCCAGAATTCTATTCAATTACAATTTTTTTACTAATTAAAGATTAAGTTAATCATCGTTTTAAAAAGCTGGCTACAGATTGTCAGGCTTTGTTTGGAGAATTATTGCTCTCATTTGAGAGAAATGAGTCCGTCGAAAGAATTTGAGAAAAATATCTGCGGAAACGTTGTTACTTCCTTTTCTTCAAAGAAAGTAAGTAGCCATCACAAATAATTTGTCGCTTCGTACCTATCGAGATAGACGCAACTTTACGTATTATTTGCGATGTAATTCATCTTAACGGTCAGCGAAACGGTGGGATATGAAATGAGGAAAGTATTTGCGCCTGTTCACACTAAAGAATGTTTTTTTCTGTGCGAGTGAGGTATTATCCTGTTTCTCACACAGACCTGCTTTGACATAACGCTGTGTCATGTAATCGTATGTCCGTCACAAAGAATCGCAAATAGTTAGGGTCAGCTTGAATTCGCGAGATTTCGTGAAATTCGTATCGACGTGTGTAAATCCAATGAGGGAATATTCGAAACTTTGAAACAGTAAAACTGAAGTTTCAAACGAAGGGTCATCTTAAAGGCGCTTTCACACGCAAACAGAAATTGACAAATTCGAGCTGGCAAAACTAACCATAACTGAAACTTCGGGGAGACTGGGCCCAGGCTTGACGTGGTAAGCATTCTGGGATATTTTGTGTAAACGAATGTTGACGTATTTTGAGTAAAGCTGATTGTTTCCAGCATTGAGAAGGCCTGAAAATGTTAATTGTTTCGTACTATATTGTCACAAAATGGGATACGGCTGTCGTGTCCCTGCTGACAGGGAACGGAGTGTCAACCAGACAGGCAAACCAAGTATACTTATACTTGTGTAAATATCCGACATACCAAATGCTACTCTGGTTTGTAAATATTATGAACGTAACTTAAGAAATTATTACGTTCATAATATTTACAAACAAGAGTAGCATTTGGTATGTCGGAAATTTCACCTGGTTGCCGCGAACTTGTATCTTACCGTTGTGTAACTATTTAATCGGTAAACCAGTCGGTGAAAACTAAAAAGGAGATTACAAAGCAGCTACAGTATTTACATATAGGACTGAGTATAGTCGAAACAAATAGACAAACTTATAACAAATATAAACACACAGTAACTTATATTTTTACTTGGACTAAGCTAATAATGTTCTCCGTATTCCCCGATTTACGCTGAGTTTGGAAGTCCACAACTAACGTTTGATTGTGTTAAAAATGACCAGTTAAACAATCTTCAGGCGGTTTTATAGCGTCGCCCCGACGTTGATCGAAGCGAAAAGCGTGCATAATGAATGAGTCGTCACAACGGCTTTACGCGCGAAACTAACCTCTATAAGCTCCAGTTTTCTGCCATTGGTTTTTATCCCTCTTCATAACATCCATCTTCTGAGCTGGGGAACAGTGAATTCTTCCGGACAGACCTGAAGATACCTTACTTCTTGTATATCATTTAAGAAAATTCTTCTTGAGCTCAAGTTGTATTTCTGCCCATTCTCGTCCCCAGAGCCTGTTCCTTGCTGGCACGCGATAAAAGGCTCTAGGGCAATACATAGATATAGGAACTCTGATTAGTTATTCGTTCGTTTGCGTTAATTAGCGGGAAGTCAAGCACGCTTTGTCGATTTCAAAGAGGAAAACAACATCTGCAGACAACCTAAAATCACACATAACAGCCAACTACTACCTTGTAACAGTCAACCACTACCTTATTAAGTGATGTAACTGAACAGACGTAACGTCGATTTCAACGAAAGCAAATTGAAACCAGAACCCATCAAAACATAGTGGGTTTCAGTACGGATTATCCCAAAGCCTTTTATCGCGTGCCAGCAAGAAAGAGGGACGAGAATGTATTTTTGCCCTGAAGTTGCCATCTTAAATTTTCCGCGTATACCAAATGATCCCAGAAACCCTTGCGAAACAGCATTCATTCTCAGGCTAGTTCAGGCAAGTTTCTAGAATGGCCAGTTCGAACAGGGCTGGTTCACACGTTTACAAGGACTTATTGCTTTAACATGTTCAGAAAGGAACAAAGTTTTGGCTAAGTTTAATAATAAATAACTTATTAGGCAGTTCAGTGTACGGTGTTGCTTGATGCTTTACTCATCATTTGTATTATGAAACGCCCTACGGGCTCGCCGAAATGCGTCATGACTCGTAAAATATAATTAGCCGTACTGAACGGTGTACTGTCTCTTCTAAGGTCTGCTTAATTAGACTGTTTGTGACTGTCTTGGTCGAGCAATTGCAAATTTTCTGAACTTTCGGGGAAAAACGATTCCTGAGCCCTAGACGGAAATCAAATCCGAAACCTTCGGGCGAACCGGTGAAACCCTCTTACTTACCATTTAGCTGTCAAGACTCAGATGGTGAGCTAAGGTGCAGATTCGTCATATTTGCTGTATGTATAAGTTCACGATCTATAGCTCAATGGTTAAAGCGTCTCACCGGTCATCAGAAGCTTGTGGGAAGTTGATGCCTATCTGGGGTTCGGAAATCGTTCTTCTGAGATTGCGAGCTTGACGAACGTTCGCTCGTTGTCTGATGTACGCCAGGTTCCATCATATACATGATTTGTGTGCAGCATTCAAGTCTGAATATTGTTGGCTCGTAATGTCGCGATAACGGCCAACCGATGCAACATTTGTTTCACTTTTTCATTTCTGGGGTAAACTGTTTGCTCGAATGCAAACATTCATCCAACTGACATTGTTGGACCAATCAATGTAGTACAAAATTATTAGAAAGGTGTCATAGTAATGTAGTGCAAAATTGTTGGATCGTCTAGCCAAACCTTTTTTAGATGTATGAAGTTCTAGTTAACGAAATGCAGGTCATGTTTTAAACCTAATAATGCTTTCATTCCTTCATAATAAGCGACCGTTCTTATCAGGAAGGTGATTTATTATGAGCAAAACTGGAAAGGTATTCTCATGCTTCATGACTGGTCAAGCATTGGATAGGTAACTAGAATGCAAACGATCTTCTTTTTTCATATGGATTTGGTATTATATTCTATTCAAAAGAAAAATTGACACAAAGCTTTCAAAATTTTGAAAGTTTTGTTTCGGCATGTGGCAAATTATAGCTATCTGCCTATGCAGTGCTTTGTTATATTGTCATAGAAAGAGCTGTCCCGAAACAATAACTGCCAGAAATATTCTGGTCTCCCGCTACGTAGCGACGTTCAGATTTGCATCTTGTGTTAGTGAACTCCTTGCTAGTTTGTAAACACCCTTCTGCATATTTAGATTGAATTATATGGCAACGGTAATGTAAGGGTTCAAGTCTTCAAATCTGAAAGAATACTTTCGAGTGGACAGGAAAGAGCAAAAGTTGGCTTAAGATATGGTAAGATGTCTTTTAAAATTGTAGTTTATG
This sequence comes from Nanipora kamurai, assembly GCA_036872915.1. Lineage (NCBI taxonomy): Eukaryota > Metazoa > Cnidaria > Anthozoa > Scleralcyonacea > Helioporidae > Nanipora > Nanipora kamurai. The sequence continues at coordinate 5,556 of JBAHVQ010201200.1, forward strand.
TTCATGGGTGTAAGGAATGTTTGTCTTCGATATATACTTTCGAATAAGATTGTAAAGAAAACCCTGTTTCAGGGAAACAGAACATAACCTCGGATCTTAATGCACTTTTTTAAAGGTTTTAGACTTCAAACAAGTTCATCCGAGATGGGACTGACTTTTTCTTGCTGTGATGTAATTTCATAGACCCTGTTGGTTCGAAGTTGCACTGGCAACAGAAATAAAATGGTAGTCTACCATGAAATTTTATTTATCGAATTCGAAAATATTTCGAGCGATTTTGTTTTTAACACCAAAGATGTTGTCATCTTCGCTGCCGAATGTCTTTTATGACTCGGCGAGCCATGACATGCTGTCGTCGGAATTCGCCCTCTTGCACCTGAAACACGAACTAATATCTGTTTCTCCTTTCAATGGATACGGTGGGAAGCTTGTGACAATAAAGAAACAAAACTAGCGAATTGTTCTGAACTAATTCTTTGAGTTTTAAGCTAAATGCCAAAGCAATTCCGCCATACTTTGGATTCTACTGAAATGTATCCCTTTGTCAGGCAACAAAAGAGAAGGGTTGAGCGCCGGTATAGTGTTAGACCTGAAAATAAGTCAACTCGTTGGAACCTCGGAGTAGAATATAAGGCATGAAATATGCTTTGAGAAAGTATGACCAGAAATTGCGAAGGGTTTAGTTTGGGATTGAGTGTGAGGTAAAAAAGGTGCAGTTGACATCTTTGGAAATTTGGTGCAGACCATTCCTTACAAGTTCTTCGTAAAAAAGTTCCATTTCTCGATGCGTTGAATTGTCTTGTATACACTGAAGGAAATAAAATTGGGAAAGCAATGACTTAGCGAAATTTTATTTGAAGCTTCTCAAGATCGAAGTACTTAGCATGAGCAGTGTGCCAGTGTTACAGATCAAGTGTTCTCAAAGGACGGTTTTCCCTTTACGTCAAAGAGCTATTTAAAACCATTTAAAAATCAACTTAAAAATTTACTTAAAACACGAGTCTCGTCTATCGAGACACCAGGAACATTTTTTCTTGAGAATGTCGAATGAATTTATTTTATTCATTGTAATACCCGAATTTTGACCTTTAAATGGCAACCTTGGGTGTTGTCGAACCATATGTCTTCCCAATATGCCTAAATGGACTACACGAAACTCTGCTTGCAAACTTTGCCGTTGAAGACTTACATTTGTTATTTAGTTAACAGGTTTCTTCCTTGGCTATCTATATCTCTTGCATTTTTATCTCCTCATAGTTACTTTCAGTGTGTGCTTTCATCGTAAATACAATCGGACAGCGTTATGTACTTTATATTTATAAGCTCACAGATGCAGTCTAGGCTGGCAATTTTTATTCGTTTTGTCTGCGAGTAAATCTGTACTGTTTTATCCCTCCATGCTGGATGACTTTACGAAATTACTCGGCAGAGTTGATGTTTGTTCGCTGTGGCTGTTTGTTGTACATTCCATCCCAGCAGGCGTTCCAACTAGCAACAGCAGCTAGAAATTCTTTAACAGTCACGCAATTTCTGTTATTGTCCGTCCGTATAAATCCTGTTCAATAATGGTTCAAAAGTTTTTTTTTTAAAAATTATCTGATGAAGGAAATGTACCTACTTAAATTTAGGTAGTGACCCGAGAACAGATTAAATATGTGGACAGATCTTTATATCTTATGTCTACCTTGAAGGTTGTGACCTCTGGGAATGCATGAATGTATAAACAAAGAAAGATATTAACAGTTGAGAAATTTAACTTCAAATTAGAGATTGCGGGAAACAGATGTTTCTTTGAAAGATCCTTCGATAAAATTTGGCCCGAAACGTGTTCATTCGACAAGAACTTTTGCGTTATCTCTAGTTTTAAGGGTCTTTGTTCCTTGACCATTAGGATTTTTGAGATAAGAACAACTCCCTGCGACCACGGGTAGCAAAAAAAATTATTTGTTGCATGGAAAAGCGACCAGCATCTTAAATACAAAAAAAGTATACATACATTATCCTTCAAATTCGTACTTTTGAGAATTTTTTGAGAGAAGGGCTTATCTCGAAGATGTTGCGTCATCTACGATTAAAATACAACTTAAAATGAAATTGGAATGTGATTTCCTGATTAGGCGAGGGGTACTCCCGTGACGAGTCCGGAAATCGTGACGTTTACCGCGTAATGGTACCCATGGCAGCCGGTAACATTACTTTACATTAGTTTTCCAGTTTATCGTTTTTCAAAACACTGTTCGAAGGGTTTTCCACAAAGTTTTCTTTCGTCATTTGACACATTACATAACTGAACACACATTAACTGGTAATCTCGCGGAAACAGTGTGTTTTGTGGTCCCTCGACCGCCGTTGTCACTCTCGGCTTCACCTCGGGTAAGAACGGCGAGCTCTTGGTTACAAAACAATCTGTTCCCTTAGGAACCAGTAAACAAGTGTTTAATGTTTACATTTTATATTATTTGAATAGCAGTAAAAATAAGGTTTAATTAAAAGGTTTAATCGTTAAACCTGTTAGATTCATTTGGTCATCATCAGAGAAAAACCTAAAAGTCAAGAAAATTGAAAATGCTCTCTTCAAGTATCAAACATTTTAACCTGACCCTTTCGGTTTTTTTCTTGTCAGTCAATAAGGCTGATACAGGTTCTACTTTTATAAACGTTGTCTACTTTATAAAGTTTATAAAAACTGTCCACTCAGTTTTATATTAGAAAAATAGGTGTACCGCTCGAGACTATAATATGGAGGGAAGTGTCTCTTTGTTAAAGTCTAGTCTATAGAAATAGACAAATTGTTTTTGAAAAATTTTGTCAAAAGGTTCATTAGCCGTAACACGACGAACATTCTCGTACCAGCAAAATTCTGTTATTTGAAGACGTTGCCCAGGGTGACTTGTGCTGTTTTGGTTTTCCAAAAAAGGTTTCTCAAAACGCATGCATAAGCGCGTTTTCTTGTGTGAAAACATTGCTAGATGTGTTTTTAGATAAGAAAATGTGTTCATGTGGATTGACATCAAAACAAGCTTTTAGCAGGGTTTCTCCCAATAATTCCTGACCTGGGGACTTTGGAAACTGTAAATCGTTTGAAAACCGTTATCGGCATTCTGGCCTCTGGGGTGGCTCTAACGCCATTCATTCCCATAACTTTGTCCTTTGTTTGTAATTTTGTTTGTTCGCTTTTTAGTTTAAAAGTTTAAAAGTTTCTGTTTTATTTATTTATTGGCTAGTTTTTGAACAATAGTTCAATTCACGATTAAAAAAATATTTCGTGTTTGGGACTTGAGGCAAGTTTTTTATTTACTATATTCTTGCAATTTTTTGGTGGTTTTACAGATGTCGACACTTCCTGTTCTTCTTTTTGTTGTGGCAACGTTGCGCAATGTTGTCGGTAAGAATGTTATTGTTGGTAATATTTTTTGAATAAAATAAAATAATTAACTAATAAGAATCTCCAAAAGCTAATGAAAAATACTGTTGTTTTGTGGTAAAATCTGTCCGGTTCCAAAACCGGAAAATGGTCTTTTGTATAATACAGAAAGATCTCTTTATCACTCAACAAATGTCCGTCAACTCAAATCACGTGAGATAAATCAAGGCTGCTTGGTAAAGTTAGCCACAAACCGAAGAACAAAACAAACACTGCGTCCAGTAGAATACCGTGCCAATGTCTCGCCCTGGGCGGCGATGACGCTACAACCCAGGGGACTGGTGGGCATGTCCCTCCGGACATCTACAGTCTTTGAATGTCATTTCCTGCATTTCTGGGGCAAATTCACATAATTCTGATGGTAATAAATAGGCTAGACATATTGATCTTTACCAACGCGACGTTCGTGTATAAACTGGTAATCTCAAATATCCTCCTCCACAGGTTGCTCTGACCCTGAATGAGTAAAAAGAAAAACATTTTTCTGTCTTATTTAGAAAATTTATTTAACAAATATGCCGCCCCAATAGAAGTGCCACCTGGGCGATCCGCCCTTCTGCCCTCCTTGGTACGCCAATGGGTCGTTCCGTCATCACCTGGCTTCTGTGACTGCTCATATACGACCAATCACTACACAGTACTGCAAAGCCCGACATTGTCCATCTTGGGACAAATTCTGTGAAAAAATAAAGCCGTGCTATATACACGTTTAGTTAGAGTTCATAGGGACTTTAAGATTCCAACAACGGGCTACGATTACGTTTCAAGAAATTAACGTGATAAGAACTGGTGATATACTAGTAAATACAATACAATGGAAACTCCCGTAAATAGAAATGATTTTTAATTCTCTACGTTCTGACTCTACGTTTCGACTACCTTGTAGTCATTCCTGATGATGACTCCAAGGTAGTCGAAACGTAGAGAATTAAAAACGATTTCTATTTACGGAGTTTCCATTGTATTGTATTTAATTAAAATACTCAGTGGTTACCGAAACATATAATAGTAAACTTTAAGTGATAGATTTGAAATGATCGAATGATTGAAAGCCACCCGGGGCTCGCGTTGGCGTCCTTTCTTCTATTGTCCAAAGAGGTAATCGTACTCGTAGTTGTAATGTTATCTTAAAGTCCCTATTATAAATGCGCATCATTGTGCAAACCGCCATGCACAATTACACTTTCATTTGTTTAGATAACCAAAAAATCCCACGACCTTCCCTATACCATACTTTTTGTAACGCTAGGACATTAAATTGAATTTTGTAAATGTTCTTGAGCTATTTAACTCATGAAAATTTTTGAGCCTTAGGATTGGCGAGAATAGTTTCCGTAACCGTCGCTAGTGCGACGTTCTGGCCATTGATCTACAGGGACTCAGGTGGCAGACCATAGGTTGCATTTGAAGTTGTTAGACTTAAAATTGGATAGCTAGGCGACATTGCTTGAAAATGCCACGAATGCTTGTGTGGCGTGAAATTTTTGAAGAAATTTGATTTTTACATAAATTAGCAGTCTACCAACCTTTCAACTTTCTACGCCTACCGTACATCGTTTGTTAAAACTCCATGTGGGTCAGTAGGAAGAAGGGACTAGGTTAATCGAAAAAGAGATATCGAGCTTAGTCCTCTACTCTTAAAGCGGTCTCAACAAGCTACTGACTTGACTGTAATCCTGTCATCGAGTTTTCCTTCTTGTTCGTTTCTATAGCTGAATCAGAGTTCATTTACTACGCCAATGCTACTCATGTCATGTATGTTTCTACTAATGGAGGACCGTCATCCACACTTTTTGCATCTAATAACCCCAAACTGGGATATGACCCTTCGACACGACGACTGTTTGTATACGATACAATACGTGGCACACTCTCCACGATGGTGCTCGATGGGTCAGATATGCAACTAGCGTTTACTAGGGGTACTATCGACAGATTTAGCGTGGATGATTCACAGCAAAAGATATATTACTTGGCTAAGCCTACAGAATACGTAACATCTATAAAATTCGATGGGACGGAGGTAACGACCTTGCTACGTGACGGCTTCAGTGACCTCTCGGACATTCAAGTGGATTCTACCAATCAGTAAGTATAGTAGTGGGATGCAAATACTGGAGTCTGATTGGCTATGACACTAAAAATCCAGTTGTCAATAAATAGCGAGTATTCGAGAGCAATGCAGTAAGATGGCTTTTTTCTTTGGCCAAAAACAATACTGATTTCTTGTTTTTCGTAATAAATTTAACACTACAACTTACATCAATTAGTTCCTTCTGAGGCAATTAGATTATTCACTCCCAGTTTGTATAAGATTTGTTAACAACGACTTCACCCACTTCAACAATCAACTCATCGAATGTTTTGATCCCATAGTCTAATAAAGTAGAACCTGAGTATTGCGACCACCCTTGTTACCAGGCAAAAGTGGTCGTAAATGACAGGTGGTCGTAAATGATTGTTACGGATGTGACGTCATGGGAGCCATATTGGAAGATGTTGCAATATTTACAGTTAAATCCAGTAAGCACTACTCAAATAAAAGCCCGCTTTGTTATACTAAGAATCAATGAAATGTTTCTTAATATAGAACAAAAGCGTTCAAAAAACGTGAAATATATTTCGAAATGTTTTCCGCTGAAATGAAGGAACAGTTTCAGCAGATACTTCTGAGCGAAACGCCAATGGATAAACGCTAACGTGCTGCCACGTTTCCAACGACACAGAGAACGTAAAAAGATAGAAAGCATAGCAAAACATGTTTCCTTTGACGCAATATTATACGGAAAAAAATGACTTGAACTTGTGAAAATTTGCGGGACGTAATTAGGACGGAAAATGCGTAAAGTTTGTTCAATTCATTGATAACGACTTCCCTGCTTCCGAGCGTGCTTTTAAATTTGCGTATTTACTTTGAAAAACAATCACTCATTTCATGCAACTTGCGGAAATTGTGACGATTTTAAATAGAGATGGTCGCTCATAACAGGTAAATTTTGTCTTTGTGATGCTAAAAAGCGGTCGCTGGTCGCTTTTGCCAGGTGGTCGCTCATTCCAAGTACATTTTGACTACAAATTGTTTGTGCCCGAAAAAGTGGTAGTAAACGGCAGGTGGTCGTAAAACGAGGGGTCGTAAAACTCAGGTTCTACTGCAGTACAATAAAACACGATTGAAATTTTGATTGAAACAGAAATGACAGCTTAAACACGTACCCGAAATGCGAATAACTCTGCATCTGCTATTTTGCTTTATTCTAATATTCTAAGCTCCTTTCAGCTAAAAGTAAGTTAAGTCTTGAGAAAGAACCAAAAAACTGATGTGACTATCAGATGTATAAAAAATTTGCGTGATTCGTAGACTGATACATAAGCAGAGGTTTCTCTTTTGGATTATGGTAACGTAGAGCATCTAAAGGCTTTTATTGCGGCATCTTGGCACATTTTGGTGATATTAGTTCGAGCAATAGGATTTGAAATCCTCTCTCCACTCATGTCCTGGTCAAACGGCTCATGATAGTCAATGACAGTTAAAACTCTCGCTCTCCTCTGACTACCTACTATCATGTACTATCATCTATAGCTGCATATAAGAAGTATCGTAGCAGCGTTATTAGCGTTACGATTGGTGGTGCATCGTTTTCATTGGCTAACAGTTTTCCCGCCACAACAGTGAATTCGGCAAACGTGCTTCTAAGCCGAGGATTTTCATGTTTTGGCAACTGTGTAAATGATCAAAAAATGGTTTAAGGAAAGTACATTGAACAAGAAGTTTATTACTGATAATTTCGACAAAACCTAATGAAGGAGACAAGTCTACAAACACTGCAAAGTTTTGACGAAGGAAATCCGTTTTTGACTGTTTGAAGGTAACATTAGTACCGTTATTTACGTAACCAGTTCGATCATCTCCAAATTATTTACTTAAAATCTCCATATTTATATATTAAACAAATGACATCATAGTAAAATATTTCGATTTTTGTTCACTCGTTGTGATGTATCATTAAACTCACTCGCTCGTACCTCAGTCGTCCGTTTTGTAATACATCACAACTTGTTAATGGAAATCGTACATACGGCATTACCATGAAGAAACATCTATTTCCATAACTTATAACTGCTAGCAGCTCAGATATCATACCTAGAAACATGCCTGTTATGCAGCTACGAAGGAATTTCATATTTAGTTCAAATCTAGTTTATTTTGAAGTCAAAGTCTAGAA
>JBAHVQ010201241.1:0-13195 GCA_036872915.1 Nanipora kamurai
ATGTGGGACATCAAAGTCATTTGCCAGAGCGCTCTAACTGCAAGCAGTGAGCGTGCGCACAATGCAAAGCGGTAATGGCTCATCCTGTAGAGCGCTCAATATGACCTAAAGGCCATAGAGCGATATCTAACTACAGACGGAACCTTTTGGGCCTCATCAGTGTAGTGCTGATGAGCAGGATGAAATGACTGTTATATATATATATATATATATGTATGTACATGTGCGTGTGCACAGTATTTACTGTACTATATTGTATTGTATGGACTGTATAGACTGTCTGTTGGGACTGTATGTACTGTGTGTACTGGTGCATGTGTACATATATCGTATGTAATCTAATTAATGTGTGGATTAAGTGGTCTACATGTATCTGTATGTACCCTGGGTCCTCTATGTTGTAGTACATGTGTGTTTACTTGACTATATGTATTTATCTTAAGTTATTTGTTTTCCATGTCCATTTCATTTGGTTTTATTGACATGTCTATTTATCCCAGCGTATTTTGTTTCAGGCATCTCTAAATCTTGAAAAACTAGCGAAACTAGAACAGGTAAGTTTGGCTGATCCTTGCTCTTTGCCCTTCGAACGTGCTACATTCTTACACCGTACGTATCAAGACGCATCGATTAAGAAAAGAAGAAGTATTAGCTACTTCTCAACGAGTAGATTATGAAAGGCAAACAAACTGTTTATAACTTTAGAAGGAAAAAGGACAGAAAAAGCACAATTTAGAACACCTTTTGCTGTCCGTTTATTTTTAGTTGAATAATATAAACTAATGCTCATTGGCTGGTCCACATTGCTGGACGACAGTCACAATGTTACTTCTAGACTTTCATTAGGTTTGCTGATTATGCTGCCTCTGTAAAGTGGAAAAGTGAGGAGTCATAGCTTTCGTAGTAAGAGGATCATTAACGGTACATTATAAAACTCATTAATAATTCATGACAAAAACACAAAGGGAATCAGTACCGAGACGGCGTTTGGATGTGCGGTCTTAATTGGCATAAAATTTTGATGACTTTAAATCCGATTTTCTCTTAAATACGAATTCGTTTGAGAAGCCGTATTATGCACTCGAAAGTCGGGTTGGATCTGATTTCCAAACGCCTCGAAGTTGGTTTAAAAACTCGGCTATCGCCTCGTTTTTCAACTCACTTCTCTGGTGTTTGGATATCAGATCAAACACTCCTTCTCGTGTATGACATATTACATCTCGTACTGGATACGACGGGGTTTTGATAAAAATTATACCTATGTGGAGTTTTCGACTGGGAGGAAAAACTTTCTTAAAGTTTCAAATAGTTGACTTTTAACGTATTTTGTTGATCTAGGATAGAGAACACTGGTTACTGGAAGCGCAGCTTCTAGAAATAAAATACGAAAAAGAACACAAGGTGAGCGAGACGTTGGCGGAGACCTATTTTGGAAGCTGAAGCGCAGGCGCTTCGGATGACAAAGGACCTTGATCGTCCACGATTAAGGAAACTATAAAAATTTATTCATTATATAATCAATGTCTTACTGCTAGGAATTTTCGTGTAGTTTTATTTAATCTTATTTAAAAAAGGTAACCCTTCAGATCTTTTAACATCTGATTTCCTAGGGTTCGTTTACAATACGAAGAATTAATAATTCAAATACTTAACAATAATGGCAAAGCAAAACTACACTATACTAGACTTCAAAAATATTTACAAGTTTGATTAAATTTATTAATTGCCCGAGAGAATTGCTTTAATTCAGGAGATAGAGATACGTTCCTATTTTGCAGAATTTGGAAGGTTGTCCCATTGACTTACAGCGGAGTAGCTTATGCTTCTTTTCATAAAGTTCGTTTTAGGCTTTGGGGGCGTATAGTTAATGTAGTTACTACGTTCCTTTCCATTAATCCTAAACATAAAGGCTTGTTTTGATGTGATATTAGTTGAATTACTTGTTCATGTATCGTTGTAGCTCTAGAAGTTGGTTTAGTGGGTGTAAAAGGGGTGAACGGGTTGGAGAGACTATGGGTTATCCCTTTGTGTACCACACGTACAAATTTGACCCCTTCGCTATTTTACTCTGGCTAACGCTAGACGATTTTACTGGTCAACGGGTGAGTCCTGAAATGCGGTGCTTAAAGAGTTAAACGTATCTGGAGGTTATGACGAGGTGGTAGTGTCCTTGGGTGTGAGTGGAGTATCTATTTAGTAAACTGACATGAATGTTTTAGGAATATTTGGCATTAACACTCAGTAAGGTTGCAGGTTCGATTGGGCAAGGTCGCAGGTTCGATTCCCAGCCGGAGGCCCTAGAGTAGCAATTTTCACAACTGGCCCCGGTTGCGGCTCATAAATATATCATTTTGAAACTCGAAAATTTCCTTTACCAAAGATAAATATCATAACATGAATGTTTGTTGTTTCACAAAGTCGATGTTGGCTTACAAGCCCTAAAAACTTTGGGTTTTTTTAGTCTATATGTATAAAATATACTGTTTTCCTGACCTTTGCATCTCGGCTTGAGCAAGAAAGAGAACAAACCGGTCCATGATAGTTTAGTAATAGTATATCTATTCAGGAGTGTGCTTTAACTATGACAGAAATCGTTCTGATTGCCGTTGTCTCTTTTACCCTTAGAAAGCTATTTATCTGCAAGACGAACTTGAAAATTTCCCGATGAACAGAGGAAGAAGTATGCACAGACAGGTTAGCGAGGTTTTGCAAGCACTCTTGGCAAGCCCTAGTTTTTTCGGGTGGAATTTTCCGGCTCAACAACTTTCTTCTCGTGTCTCACTGGCTCTCGAAAACCCACTTATTCCCAAGAGCCAAGCAAAGAAAAGGGAAAAGCAGTGCGCCCGGGAATCAGCATCTGTTGAAAATGAGGCTTGATTGATTAATTGCGAGGGCGACAAACTGGAAGGCATTTTTTCTGTTGAAAATGCAGCCGAACCACATTTTTAGGTTTCTCACCAAAATCCAATGAGCACAAGACCGCAGACGGTTGCTAAGATTAGCATTGTAAATTCAAACACTTCGTCCTGGAGAGAGTTGATCTGTAGAATAAATGAAACTACATTCAAAATACGTTCAGATTTAGAACAAATGTTGCTATTTTGTAGTACCCAATATCGTGTTTTGTGTCACCGTCGTTTTTGTGGTCGAATATTACAGAATTATCAAGCGAGAACGAGGTCCCTGCGGGAAAGTATTTGCTTGAGGTTTTCGTTCAGACCGAGCGACGAACGAGCGACGAAAAAGCGAGGACCCTTATCCGTTGACGTCAGACTTTTGTGAATTTACTCTGACGAACGTGAGTCGATTTTGATCGTGAAAGGGAGACATGGTGTCGGGAAAGGGTTTACCAAGCAGGAACCGAACAATAAAAATTCCCCTATATACTCAAGTGTTCCCTACCTTACCTCAGCTTCGTCGATGTTTCTCAACTGCTCTTCGTCGTTACAATACACTGATTGTGATCATTGCTCAATATGAGAAGAGTTTTTTTAGCTTCTTTGGTTCGTCATCATTTTATATTCTGACGGTGAACGACCACGGTAGACACGATGTGAAAATTGTCTTTCTTGAACTGTAACTTTTATAGTTTGCAGGTGATTCATCTGGCCAACCGCTGTCCGATCGACTGGACGCTGATGATGTGATGGAGACGCCTGTGGAAGTATGTATCATTGCTTGTTTGATATGTCGTCGACTTTTATCAATATTTTTGCATAGTGCATGATTGTGGACTTATTTTGTAAACGATGTCGAGGACCACATGTTTTCGGGCTAATATTTTGGTATTATTCCAGAAATTGACTTGGCATTTATTGAGGGTTTTGACAAAGACGGGATAAATGACTGCCTAGTTAAAGTAACAGTTTACCAGACTAGTTAGCAATTACGTCAAAATGAGGCTTGCTCGTATCTCAAGTTAACTACCACAGAATAAGTTTTTGCATTAAAGTCCAATCTTTCAAAAAAATTTTTTTAACCATTTAACGAGTAAAGTTTTGACCCTTTGGTTCTTTGTTCCCTCTTTGGTTTGATTTTGTTCGTTGATTAGTTGTTTTGTCTCTGGTAAGCGACCAATTGGATTCAGCCTTTCGCGTGGTACATGGTTCCTTATGCAGTTACTTTCCTCCTCATTCTTCAATATTGTTTTCTCTTCACTAAGAAAAATTAAAGAATTAAAAGTTTGAAATTCCTTTTGCAATATTTGAATGATCTTCTCTTTTACATATAGCTCGGCATGCTTCAATCCTTGGATGCATCTGAGGTATGGCTCACCATCACAAAGATTGTAATATTATGCTAGTGATACTTAATGCTGAACATCAATTTGGTTCATGTGGGAGCTTGGTAAATATCAGACGACTAGTAAACGTTCGCTAGTCGTCTAATTATGCAAGTGATTTGGATTATCTATTTAGGTGTAGAACGAGGATATAAGAGTTACTCCGAGCGAAAAAATCCGTACCGAACAAGAAGAGAAAACTGTGCTTGTCTGAGGCTGGAATTCCAACCCGCGACCTAAATTCTGTCCTTATACCGAAGAAACAAGTTAGTTCCGAAATATCAGATACAAGTACCAACATCCTACAGCCTGCTCTCGGCACGGCCCTATAGCTCGGATCGTAGAGAGTCGGACTAGTATACCAAAGGTTGTGGCTTCGAATCTCAGCCGCAGTCAACTAGAGGAGTTTTTCTCTATTTGTCCGGTGTTGGTTCGTTCACTTGGAGTCGTGCTTACATTATATCGTTGTACTTTTACGTACTTAATTTTAACATCTCTTTGACTTTGATTGTTCCCGTCAATCAATAAACCAAACAAAAAATTGAATCAAGTATATAATGATCATGAAGTGGTATCGTCACTTCTGAAACTGATCTGAATAACATCCAAAACTTGGATACAACAGGTGGAAAAGCTCAATTCAAATGTTGCATACGTTCATGCATCTGTTCCTTGGCCTAGTACATGTAGTTCTCTCTGTCTAACGTTTCTATTTTCATAATTTTAGACGTCAGATGCAAAATCACGCGAGGATCATATCAAGAACCATTATAAAAAACGCATGTCAGAGTTGAGAACCCAGGTTAGCTTAACATTACAACTCCTTAAGGGCTGTTTGCGCCGGCGATTTTTTTCTGCTTTTGTTGAAGACAAGTTTACTTCAGCATGCTGATAAATTAGGCGGCTTTGTGGAAAGTGGACAGTGATTCTACCATAACGTTATCCAGTTTTTCCCGGCCATACTACGCTAAATATGATTAATCACTGGTGCATTAAATTATCTCTCTTTTAAATTCGTAGCTTCAAGTTGCCGACAGCAAGGCAGTTTTATTCCACTCCGAGGTGGGTATATGTTCAACTTTGCAAATTTATTAAGGTTTTCACATGACCTACCCAATCTTTTCTGCTTATCCCCACTCCAAAATGGTACCCTTTTTCAGAGATTCAAATTTCACAACCCGCTCTGTTCTGCCTATTGCTAGTGCCAGAGTCTGTTCAAGCGATTGGAACTGAGTTTGGATTCTCAGAATAAATGTAAAGAAGATTTGGATAAGGCACATTCCAAAATAACTGAACTTGAGGTAAGCTTTTTGCCACAAAATGCGTAATCTAATACGGCAGACTCAGGCCTCGTATTTAGAGGCGGAATCGGTGGCCACTTGCCCGTCGATGTCTTGCTTGCTAGTCCTAAAGTCCTGTGGAGATCCAGAAATCTACGGCTATTAAGAACCGGCCTTCAGTCACGATTGCGATCGATTGTTCTCCTTAGTCGATACTTGTCGATACTTGTGAAAACCCTTTAAGTAATGAACCTTTTTATTAACTTTTCAAATGTTTAACGACTTTAACTTCGCCTGTTTTCTTACTTTGGTGATGTTTTCATAATAACTTTGGCCAAAGTTAAACAAGAAATGCCGAGACGCTCGGTGCAAGCGCATACTGAATGTGATGGGGACTGAAACCGACTGGTTGAAGCTACTTGTTTCCGACCATGAGCGTTTTCCGCCAGGGGGCCCGTAACAACATTCAAATTCCAAGGCCGAACTGACCTTGCCCTTTTCATTCTTAAATTCTAAGCCTGTAGACTCAACTATATTTTTCAGCTAGTAACATCCGTTACAGTTGTCTAATTCTAATGAAGAAAATAAAAATATTAAAAAAATAAATAAAAATATTACAGAACTGAATTATTTTTAGTATGCGTGAAATTTTCCTCTTTCTTTAGGATGAAGTGTTGACGACAAAAAATAGTTACCAAACCCAACTCGACATGATGAGCGATCATTTGTGCGGCATGTCAGAGAAGCTGACTTCCCAGAAAGACGAAATCGAGGCTCTCAAGTTAGGCAAGGGCAAGAAAGGAAAGAACTGGTTCCAGTCGTTGAAAGATAAAGGAGGTTCAGAGGATGGCATTGAGTGATGGCCAGTGGATGCAATGTTTTCTTGCGTTCTTGCAATTTTTAGTACAATGTATTTTGAAGAGTGAATTTTATACCGAATGATTGTGGCTACAGAGAGTGGGCAATCCAATCCAAGTCCTGTTCACGCCTGCAAAATTGAGTCTAGATCTATATCAAATTAGATCCCAGTTTCCTAATGTCAACGCACCTTCAGTGTCCTTTATTGACCAGTTTCATTTGACGTCACCTGACAAAACAAACAGATATTTTACGGCGACAAAACACGCTATAACAATAGAGATTCTAATTACCTCATCTTATTCTGGTTGAGAACATCATTTCTAAATCAAAGTATGTCTTTTAACGAGATTTCTGTTGTTATCTTTATATCTAGACCGCACTTCCTTGCGCTAGAACAATAGATTGTTTGGAGGTAACATCGTAATGAGATTGGTCAAAATGAATCTTGGCAGGTTAAGTTGAATTTATGGCTAGTTAGTTGAGGGATGCAGTTGAGATTACAATAATTCTGATGAGCACTGACTATAATGAACACTCAAAGAGTATTCTATATAGTCAAGTCTCTATGAAATTGTGTCGTAAAATGATTAGTAGAAACTGTTTTTACGAGAGATATGTAAAAAGAAAAATCTGAGATTTATAGGCTTTTTTTTTTCATTGTAGGTTTTTGCTTTGTAAAATATGCTGGCAAAAAATTAAAATTTGAACTCACTGCCCGGATGCCAGTGTATTAGTTTCCAGTCTTATAATGAATACAAGGAAATACAGAAGTATCGCTTTCAAAAGTATCACATTTTGTAAAAGTATCACGAAAAATTACGATACGTTCTCTGTCAACCTTTTTTCATTTATGAGCTTTCGACTGCTAGGTAGGTTAACTCTTATTGGTACAACCCTTGAGTGAACTATGGAAACTTTTCCAATTTTCACTAACTTCCTGTTCGAATTTCAACTCGAAACTAAGTTTTTTGAAATGTGCATTAAAAATTGAGGCAGAAAAGTGTTTCTTTCGCGTGGGTAATGTGACATCAAATTTACCAATTTATCGTTTTTTGAATTTCCTCGTACCGTAGTGAGTTTGATCTCGTCATTCAGAATGTGTGTAAGAGGACTTGTTTCGGTTATTTTATAAAGAATACTAGTAAGCCAAAAATACTGAAATGCCCCGTTCATACTGTCCAACAGATTTGGATGAATCGTCAAAGATTCAACAATAAAACAATGCATCGAGTGGTAAAAACACTTCCTCAAATTAATTAATAACGCACGAGATTTTAACCAATCAAGGAGCTTGGCTGTGCCGCGAGTATAGAGTTGGATATAATGATGCACCATAGATCAAATCATGAGCGTATAGAACAGCGTCAAACTGTTTTTATGCGTTACTGACAGAAAACACTGTTCAAGTCAAATTTTCTTTTTTGTATAGCCGGAAAAGTGCGTCCTCACCCGACGCACTCCCCGGGATCCGCCCCCAGTATCTGTGCCTATTTTTTTGTTGTTTGCTCAACATCAGGTATGAATTTATCAGGTAAGCTTTGGAATCCTTTCATTTGTTCCGAATGAATAAATAATTGTTGATTACATAACTATTATTTACATAACTTATGATGATATAATTCGCCCCGGAAACAGCAACCGGAAAGCATGGCCTAGTGCTCAGGCTACTTTTCAGAGTTTCTGTTTACAAAATATCTTCATGCATCGAACAAGGGGACAAAGGCCTCATCTGAGTTTAGGTCATTTTTTTCCGTCTTTCTTTCCGCGACGAGTCTGGTTGCGATGTAAAAACACACTCGTGTCATTTGGTGGTAGTACAAACATGTTTAACGTAAAGATTTAAGCTTATTTTCTATGTGTATTTCAAAGTCCTGACGTGAAAGTTTGACGAGAGGTGTCGTTCTACTTCGCCTCGGCTGTAACTTCTTGGATATTGGTAGCAGATGGTCTTTTTCGTTTATGGTTCGTAAAGAATGGGTGGTACTTCTACGAAGTTTCGCCAAGCCTTACAACGTGGCGAGGAAGACGAGGCAATGAATTTGTACATCAGAAACCCCAACTTAAAACGAGCTGTAAAGTTAAACCGTTCATTTGGATCAAACTTCGGACACAACACTGCCATCCACTATGTAAGTGTCCATGGAATGAAAGAACTTCTGCGAGATTTGCTCTCGGAGGGAGCAAATCCATTTGAAAAGAACGCCAGAGGTCAAACAGCATTTCACTGTGTGTGCCTGGCTAAAAGAAGCGACGATATACGAAGGTTGGGTTGTCTGAATATGCTACTATCTTGGATGAACGATAGCAAAGAAATGGCTCATCTGTCTATACGTGACGTGATAGATGAGGTAATCGGATACGGTTTACTTTAATTATTTTAACCTAGCTTGCTTGATATTAATAAGTCTGCAAGTATATTACTGTGGGTTATTACTGTCATTCAATTAGTAAATATTAGCAAGAAGGGTGCGTAAACCTTTATGCTTGGGAGCTAATGGAGTTAGTTCAACGCTAAACTGTTCCCGACAAATATCGTTACCTGCTTTGCTAAATTTCCTAGATATCAAAGGGGAATTAGGTAAAAGAGCAAGGGTTGGGCTGTATCAGTTCGTGGGTACAACAAATAAGAAGAAGGTTTTAGACTGTATTTGTTTAACCAGAGTCACTAACAATTGAATAAAATGAGGGCAGATGGGAATATTGCGTGTCTTCAGTTATAAAGATGTCACATGCAGTCAGCTTAGCCTGACAGAATATGTTTTCCATTCTTAACTAAAAAAGGGACATTATAGACTGCTGCACAAGCTGTGATTATCAGCCTTATACTGTGCAAGAGGAGCTTGCCATCAATTTGCTTGACAACTTTTGTTTAACTTGTAGTTAAAGTTCTGTGATGGGACAAAAACATTCAATTTAATAAGTTCTTACTATCTGTAAAACTGTCAGATGCTCATTTTTAACCCTTTAATGCCTGAATTTTTTCTTTTGTTCTCTCTGTTTTTGCTTTGTTCTGTAAAATGTTCTTTTGTTCTTGGTATCCAGTATATCAGACACTGGGTGTTAAAGGGTTAACCCTTTAACATCCAGGGCTTATCCCTGAGACAAGTAGAAATAATCATCTGGCATTAGCCAGAGTGAAATACTAAAGTGCACCCTTGCCCCTTAATGGGTTAATGCTATAGTTCGTAATCTACATGATGATTGATGATTGATCAATGCCTTACCGATATAGATAGGAAGTGACAGAAACACTAAAGTGCTGAGGTGAGGTAAACAACAAAATCAAATGATGAACAGCATTAGAAATCAAGAAAATGAACCAAACTGTATCACAAATTGCTTATTGACTTAATTTGTTTGGTCTGTGTAGCAAAATATTTGCCATTAGGTGTATTTTTTTCATTATCATTCCGATACCTTGCAAAGGAGGAAGAATATTGTTCAGGGCTGTAGCCAAAGGGGGTAGAGGGGAATGTCGGTTCTCCAAATAAATTTGAGTCTCCCCTAAAAGTTTAAAAGAAAACATAACAAGAAACGGACTGCTTGTTATCTGTGCCTACAGATAACAAGCATATGAACTCCCCTTAGATATATTTTTGCCCCAACTAACAGATGCTGGCTGTCAGCCTGATGCTGTGCCAGTTTGTTTTAATTCCAGCTCTCCCATCTCATCTATGGAATCTTTATTTTCTATTTCATGTAGGAAAAAAACTCACCACTTCATTATGCTGCTAACTCTGGCTTGGTTGAATGTGTAAAGGTAGAAAGTTTACCCAAACATTTACCAAAAACAAATTAAAAAGGTTACCTAAACAAGTTAATCTGGTTGATGTTCTCTGTCAACTCCATTTTTATATTCAGGTTTTGGTTTCAAATGGAGCCCCTTTATATCTTGAAAATAAGGATGGACAAACTGCATGTGATATTGCAGTGAAAAAGGATTTTAAGGAGATTGCCGAGTTTCTTGAGACAAAGATGGTCTTCAATGTGAGTTTTTATATCTATCATTTTGATATTTTGTATAAAAGTATAAAGTGTGAGATATACTTATACTCTATACTGTTATACAGTACATTCCTGCCAGCTTGCACTACAAGATGCAGGGCTGACTATCATCTGCAGTATAGGCTGTCATCTGGCCCCCACCCCAAAAAAAGAAGTCTGACTTGACCATTATAAAACTTACTCACATTTGACAGTGTGATTCATGGTATTATTTATATCTTATTTCAGGAAAGTCCTGGGGTTGAAGATGAAGAGATCATTCCTATTGTGGATGATAAAGTGTGTGAAAGCTTCCAGTGACATGTTTCCCATGATTAAAAATTGAACATCAGAAGAAAGTACTTAATATATTATTATTGACCGTCTTTATTTCTAGGTCCAGTGTGGACTGGGTGCAAAGGAGTTGCTAGAAACTAAAGGTCAGCTTTTAGAGCAAACAGCTGACATGTTGCAGGTAGACAAAGTGGATTATATCTTACAATTTTTGGGACAGGTGTAGCATTCTTCACATTGTCACATACTCTGGTGTCATTTTTACTTTGTAGCTGTTGGGGTGCAGCCACATTAGATCCAACCTACATTGCAGCTCAACTTTACACCTGGCCCAACTTTTCCAGATGTGGAGTTAGACTGTGATGCATGATGGTTTATTTCCCTATAGTGATGAAAATATTTTCTACTTAAGCTATGTATACCTTATTTTGAAATCTTGACACTAGCTGAAATGCTAACTCCAGCATTCTGATTTAAAAGTTTTCAAAATGACATGGATTATTCACAGCTGGTGGATGATTAAATAGTTTGTGTGGGCCTTTTAGAAATCCTCTGATCAGAAAAAAAGTACGGGTTATTTATATACAGCATCATTTTGCCATGTTTCAGGGCTGATGTCATTAGTCTTACTTGGACCCAGACTTTTTTGTCCTGGCCATGACTTCAGAACGTCTGATTTTCGGCATATTTAAAGCGAAGATCTTTCATTAGAAATATTTATTGATAAAAACTATATTTTATCTCATTGAAATTCTCTCGATGTGGTAGATTCAGTAATTGGATAAAAAAGCAGGGGCACCGAGAGAATGTGCGGGACCCGGGGCAATTTTTCTTTGTGGGCCCCTATGACGTCATAGGGTTATTTATTTAGGGACATTTAAAAAACCACGGACAAAACTAAAAGTACTGCTAACTGCTTAGCTTCCTTAGCGTAACTGCGCATGGCATACAGTGCTAGAAGACACTGTTACAAATTCTAAACTCATTGTTACAAACTCAGAGCATTGCTCAATTTTGGGCAGTCTATCAAGTTGGGGCCCCTAGTATGGTGGGGCCCGGGACAAATTTCCCCCTCTGCCCCCCCCCAACTCTCGGCAGCCCTGTAAAAAAGTTTGACATTCACCCAAATCCGATGGTATAAACACGTATGTGAAAGACCCAGAAATAACAGGAAAGAAAATTACCTTTTTAACTCTGGAATGGCAGTTCAATTGACATAATCTTGAACTATTAACACCCAATTGTTACAATATAGTATCACTACAGTATTTATCAAATGTAACAATTTGTAATTCATAAATCTTAGATTCCAGTTGTTCTGGCTGAAGGTCTGCTACGTTACTATGGTAAGCTAATAATAGTGCATTGCGGAATTGATTTTACTTTTTAGAAAAAGAATAAGGAATGTTGTTTTTTTTTCCAGTCCGTAACTATAACAAACCACGCTTTCTGATTAGCTAATGGTCCAATTAGTTACTATTATACCTAGAATCCCGCGCAGTCGTTTCTAGGAACGTCCGTTTCCCGGGAGGGGACCGGCGCCTCTAAAAACGACTGCGTGAGAAGCTAAATATACCCCACTCAAATCCATTTCCACTGACAGTAACTAAACTCACGCCAAACCAGGTCGTATCGGTTCTAATATGACCTGCCTTGAGGTAGTGTGCGGCAAATGAGTTTTGATGATGTAAATCAGTCGAAATAGAACACATAACATCAAAAGAAATTTCACTTTTCAGAAATTCCGCGAGAATTTGAAAATTTTACAGTTTACCGTACCCTAGCGCGGTGCCGAATCCTAATCCAGAGCCCAACCCTAACCTTAATCCTAACTTTAACGGCCAACTGTGACCCTAACTTTAACAGCTGACGCTAACCCTAACTTTAATGGCTCGTGCTACCTCTATCGCTATCGGCAAACGTCAACTTTTTCGACAACAAATACTGAACGCACTTCTAACCGCTGACCGCTAATCTTAGCTCGGGTAAAGTGTAAACTAAAAGGTTGGTAGACTGCCGAATTTATGTCGAAAAATTCTGACGTTTCGAGCAAGAGCCTTTCGTCAGAGAGCGAAACGTGAAAAAAAGAAACAAGAACACGTTTCACTCTCTGAAGAAGGGTCTTTGCACGAAACTTCAGAATTTTTCCACATAAATTTGGCAGTCTACCAACCTTTTAATTTTCCACGCTGTTTTATATACTGCCTTCGTAACCAGTCCTGTATTTTTAAAGTGTAAGCTACCCTTATCAGAAATTTTAGTTATAAAGAGACACTCACTGAAAATATCCATGCATTCATGCACGTTAGATATTAAAAAAAATTATATATTGTTATATAAGTTTATATGAGTAATGTTTACAAAATGAGTGGTTGTTCTGTATCGAGGTGTACAGACACGAGGCGAAGCCTGTTGTCTATATGTACTATTTACAAAATGAGTGGCCGTTCTGTATCGGGGTATACAGTCACGAGGCAAAGCCGAGTGACTGTGT
>JBAHVQ010201261.1:0-37625 GCA_036872915.1 Nanipora kamurai
AAAAACTATATGCAAAATATGAATTCTACCTATATGTATTAATCATCTAAAAATTGGTCATTTATGTATATTTTTTTATCAAAGAGTGAAATAAAGTTGTATTGTAAATAAAGTTGTATTGTATTGTATTGTATTTGTTATCTCTTACTCGACCTTACAGGAATGTCTTCTGAATGTCGTCGGTTACCATAACTGGACGACTGCACTGATGAGTACATTCCAAAACTTGTTTTGGAGCGATGGGCCAGGGTATAAGCAATTATGCAACAATGGGGCATCAGGCATTACTTTCGCTTACGCGTCATATGTGATCTTCTATTTCGTGGTCTCTTCTGTCTCCCGTATCAAGGTTTTGTGGCGTAAATAGAATTCCACTCCTTTCCCTGGGTTGTTGCCTAACTATTCTACTCCGCTTTCTCGTATTTTCCTAATTATGGCCTCATATTCAGCTGTAAGACCTTCACGCTGTAACTTCAAAGACAGCGCTGACTTCCTTGCTCGTTTGTGGGCAGAGGTGAGGGTTGCCCTTCCACGTCAAACCCGTTTCGTACAAACTCTCCGCATCTCTCGTCAACTGTTCCATAAATTCTTCATAAACCACTTGCTGAACACGCTATGATGTGTCTTCGAGTCCCAGTACATCTGGTCAACACATCTGTTCATAGTCTGATTGTCTGACTTGGGTGAATGACATCGTGTTCTTGTCATCAAATTCTTGCCCAGGCGACATTACGAACCACCCCAGTTGGTTAGTTCCGCAATTAGTTTATTTTCTTTTCCGACGCATGGAGGAATTTCAGTTGAAATTCTTGAATATTCTCCGCTACCAAGTACAACATGGACAGAAAGTTGTGGTTTGTTGTCATGATATGCAATTGTAACTCTTTTTAGGTGCTTGTACTTCGCGATGAGCTTTTCGTAGTGAGCATTATTAAGTGATAGAAGTTCATGTTTGTCCACGTTGATCAAATAAGCTTCAGTCGTAAACTCGTTGTCTGTTCATTCAATGTTGCCGTGGCACGATTCTAGGCGTGCTTGTTTACCACACATTAGCATGTCAATTTGCCTCGTCTGTGCCTCTAAGGGCTTGATGTCGAGCGTAGTTTTCAGACTTGTTATACACGGTCTTATGCTGGGTTCTCTTTACTACGAACGTATCGCCATGTGGAAGAGCTAATAACATATTGCTCTGAGTCGATTCGATTCAAAAGTGTGGAACCGTTTGGTTTCATTGTTTATACATTTGAGGACTGAAGTAGAAACTGTCCAGTAGGTTACACTGTCCACATTCCACAAGCACGACCAACTCTTCTTGGATTATCCGACTCAGCTTCACAGAAATGACGGCTGCTGTTAATTCTAACTAATTCCGATTCTCTATCTGATTTTTCTAATTCGGAGGAATAGTGAATTCACGAATTGGCACAACACGAGCTCTTCCAATGACAAAGGAACAATGGATGCTGTCATTAATGTCCTCCACACGGAAGGTAAGCAACAAATCCGTAGCCCATCCGAGAGCTGTCTGAGATGTGCAATTGGGTACTCTTTATATTCCAAATTCCTTCGGCTTGAAACGTCTTATTCGAATCTCATCTAGGAGCGGGCAAATCTCTTAACCATCGTGACCACTGCTTTAATGCTAACTCTTCATGAATTTAACTCTTCGCGCCAACTCTTGATGACATTGTCCATTAAGGCATTTGTTTCAACCGTCTTCGTGCCATTCATTCCCAACACTTTCTCAGGAATAACGCCCAAACAAACTCTAAACTCTCCTTTTCTAGTTGCTGCCACTTGCGTATTACTAACTACTTTGGATAATTAAATTCATCAGACGTCTCTGCACCGGCCTCACTTGATTCTCCGGACTTCTTAAGCCATTCATTTATTTCTCATCTGTAGGCTGATTATGCTATAATTTATCCTTTTCTTTATCACTCTAATCCTTTACAGAATTCCTGGCGTTTCTTGAGCGGTGCATCAAATTATGACGAAACTCTCCACATCCATCAATGAGACATCTGAAGCGCGTCTTTGGACAGTTCCTGGTTATATGTCCTCTCTGAAGGCACTTAATGCACAGACCATTCTGCTGTACATATCTACGTTTTGCGTCATGCTCCAATCTCTTGAAAACATCGCACTGCCACACTCCGCGTTGTCCTGAACAAACAGCGCAATTTTGGGTTAATTTTGTAAGCTGTTCACCGTCCTTAACCTTCTTTTGATCGCTGCAACCGGTGGAAAATGCTGAAGATCTCTTAGACTCCTTTCCTTTATTCTCCTTATTTTTAAATCTTGAAATGTTATTGTTCATATCACTGCCAAATTCACTGTCAACCAGCTTCACTGGATCTATTACAAATTTCACGAGATCCGTAAACGTTGGTCGATGTCAAGATTCAATGGTATTTCCTGCACTCTCAGTCCATTTTGCCCTAAGAAACATTGGAAACTTCTTGACTAGCTTTTGTAATGTGTTCATGTGATTCAGATCTGACACATACTCCCCACCCATGCCAGATAATGTCCTTTATGCCATTTTCAAATGCCCTGCTAACTCTAACGAAGGGCCGTCAGCCGTTTTTAGGTCAGGCACGTTCACAAGCTTCTTTATGTAGGCTTCAACGATAATATGGGGTTTTCCAAGGTTTTCATTTAGCGTCTGTTTTGCAACTTGGTATCCATCAGGCAGGTTGATGCAGCTCTCGATTGTACTTCTAGCTTTACCAGTACAGTGCTGTATAAGCAACTGTAGCTTCCTCGATTCATCCGGATTGTCTCTTTCTATGCACGTTTCGAAATTGTGAATGAATCTTAGCTAAGTATCTCAATGAATTTCCATTGAATCGAAGGTACTCAATCTGTGGTGTGTTGACCACTTGTCTCATGGCTCCCACAATGTCGACACGATATTACCGCTCAGGTTGTTCTTTCACAGTATTTTTCGTTGCTTTAGGTATACTGAACAACGCTGTGCTTGGTAGACGTTGCGTTCCGATGGATAGTACATGGATGATAGGCTCCTTCATTGCTTGGTATGGCTTGTCCTACTTTTAATGCTCATAGTTGTTTCGTTGTTGGGCCGGTTTTGCCTCCTTTAACCCTATCTTCTTTGATTGATCTTGATTGCGTATTGAGCTTGATTCAGAAGCTATGCAAAAAGAAACTACAGCTCGTTGTACCTTCACCTCTGCTTCCATTAGTTCCCTTCTCCTTTTCGGCTCTTGTTTTTAACCTTCAAATTCCTGATGTATGTTGACTTGTTCCAACCTGAACTTAGCAAGTTCCATTTTCTCCTTTTACCTGGATTGATTCGTTATTTCGTTCTTGCTCTTCTTCTGCTCTTCGATGACAAACCTCTTTCGTTGTCCACGTCCAAATTAGCTTGCGCTATTTTTACTACCACCCCATTCTTTTATCATGGCATCCAGCTGCAATTTCCGCTGTTCTTGGTCTTCGTACGTTATACAGGCGTACGTCGTCCTTATCGCCTTCACATTTCAGTAAAACAAATAATTCTTCACGTACATTCACAAAGTATTCCACGCTTCGGCAAAACTCTCTAATTTCGATAAAATATCCTCCAGTTGGTTGTTGTCTGCCGACGAAATTAAACACTTCACTTGACAGCTTGATAACCTACAGACAACTCATCAATGTAAGACGCTCGCAACCGATACAGTTCAGTGACCCCTCCACAAATGGCGCAGGCCACTTTAGTGGTGTCCGAGTCTTCGTTTTGATCAAAAAATCGCCACACAGCACTCCTTTTCATATGCACAAAACGGTGAAACGCTGAAAGCGGAATGAATAATTTCCGTTGTCTTGCCAGCTTGGCGAGAATTTAATTTCGGTCAGCGACTCAGCGATGCAACTCACCATTTTTTTATATCTGACTTGTCGTACTTCCTTTTTATGGTCATTTTAACGGTTTGTTGAATCTCGTTTAACAAAAAAAAAAATTTAAGAAAAAATAAAGTCGTACATATAGCCGAAAAACGGGTACAAGTATCGAGAGATACCAGGTCAGTAATCGATACCGATACCGCTTCGCGTGGTATCGCTGGTATCGAATACCAAGTACATACATACATACATGCACACATACATACGTACATGTATGTATGTATGTATGTATGTATGTATGTATGTATGTATGCATGCATGCATGGTAATGTACCAAGTACTCGGTATCGCCCAGCACTAGTCAACTGATGAAGTTGACTCGAGCGGGATTTGAACTCGCACTTTCGGGAATCCGGCCCGCCGCTCTATCTATTGGTTAAATGTCAATTTATATTACCTTATTATATTACCATATTACCTTGAGGATGATTCTGAAAAAGAACTGAAACTCTGCACATCCATCCTCGTGGATAGCGTTAAGTTGTTGCCAGAATATCTCGTACACTTAAGTTGGATAATAACTCGCGTCCACTCTCTGTAGACTCGTTAGCTCAACAGGTAGAGCGGCGGACTGGATTCCCGAAGGCGCGAGTTCAAATCCCGCTCGAGTCAACTTTTTCAGTTGACTTCAGCAGTGTAGGTTAATTATGAATTTACCGTTTTATATACTGAGGCTTTAGGTAATTATCTAATTATTCTCTAAGGATCCTGTGATGGTAACGATGAAACGTAAGAACTTTATTAAATATTATGATTTTACTTCTGTGTGCAACTCGATGGGTTTCGTAAAGATATTATGCTGGGCGTTGATATTCCTCTTGAAATTACAATCATACGAACATTGTCCATGACCTGGACAATTGAAGCAACGTCAATAGCTTGCTATATCTCGCGGAGAGTGGCTCAATCACTGTTTTATTGACACAATCCATGCATCTGTCCTTTGAAAGATCATAGGTAACGAGCAAAAGAAATGCAGGAAGAATGATGTTTATTTAAGTGTTCCAGGATATACTTAAATACTGAACAGAAAGACTGCTCATGTGAGAGCTTGGTAAATATCAGAATGACTAGAGGACGTTCGTCAAGCTCATTTACCCAGATAAACAATTTCTGTTCCCTAGACGAACCTGCATATGACGAACCCGCAGCCTAGCTCGGCATCTGAGTCGTAGTGACTCAATGGTTAGAGCGTCTCACCAGTCATCAGAAGGTTGGGGGTTCGATTCCCGTCTAGGGCACAGAAATGGTTCTCTGAGTAAATGAGCTTGACGAACGTCCTCTAGTCGTTCTATTCCCGGATATGTCAAGCGCCACATGTAATTGCCCCGCACCACCAGGAACCACCGAGCAAAGTAATTTAATACGTGTAAGGTCTAGTCTCTAGTGGAAGTTGGTACGGCAATTGACTTCTAAACCTTGCATTCTTTCAAGTCACAAGTCACAGAAACGCTACAGGACCTTTTCGTGACCAAGACATGGATAAAGTTTCCGATTTGAGGAAAAAGTTCCTAAATGAACTTGGTATGTAGCACATTGCTATTATTCAACCGAACATTCCCGGTTGCGCAATCTTCCGAAACAGTCAAATTTTGATGTCCATAAGAGTTTGGTAAAAGGCAAAAATTTAGAATGGAAAATATTGATTTTTCAAACGAAATCCCTTCGTTTCGATCCGTTTCACACCGCCGGCTTCTTGTCCGTCTCATTATAACATAATACTACTATTGCGCCAAATACATTAGATCAACGATTCATGTTAAATTGAGACGTTGGAATGAAGAGGTTGCTTGCTTACAAAATCGTCAAAAGTTTGTCTTGTAAACTCCCCTTACACTACAAAGTAAATCGGTAAAGGAAACGTAAATAATGGCAAAGTACCATATTTTTCAAAAACGAGACAACCTCTGGTCCAAAACCAAAACATTGATCGGGTAAGGTTAGGCTGAAACTTATCGTTTACACTGCGTTATATCCATCCTCACCTTGCCTAAAATTATCCTTGCCTAGGTGACTTAGTACGCAGCATAAATTGGCTTGTAGTTACTTTTACACATGGATTATTTGTCGCTCAATATTACTTTCGCGCACTTTAGATCTGCGCGAATTGCAGTATACCAGTATAAGGGAATATTAATACAAGTAAGCTACGCAGTAATCAAATTTTACATTATTGTTAAAATTTTCCTTATGCAAAAGTATGTGAAAATCTGTAACCAAACAGGACCAGTCCAGTTTTTGTATTAACCTACGTTTTGCCGCAAGAAGAACTGGACTAACAAGCAGGATCCAGGCAATAGCCAAGCCAATACACATTGTAAAACATGCTTGAACGAGTGATATCCGATTCAACCCCAAAGCCTAGCCTAAGGGATGAAGAGTTTGCCGAAACCTTTTACTAATATTTACCTTTCGCATTGTTTCGTAATTGTATTATTTCGTATTGGGTTAAATGCTTTCATTCACTTAGAGGCTGATTAAACTGTAAATTTCGGTCATTTTTAGTCCAGTTAAATATTGTCAAGACAACATGAGCAGTTCCAATCCGAGCCCCTAAAGAATACTCTTACATAAAGTATAGTAATATCCAAACTATGCCTGGCGCTATGAATACACTAGATATAATCGTATTTGTAATGATTGGTTAGACTTCATGTTTGGTTTGCATCGTAAATTTCTGACAGTAAATTCTAGAAGTTCTATGAAAACAAATTAGCAGATACTAAAACATGTGTCAGACAAAACGATCTTAGCAGATGAAACATAAACTGAAAATAAACATTTTGAAAACTCAAATTTCTAGTCAAAACAAGATGATAAAGTGGACGGTTTTGACTTGTCTTGATTGCATTTTTGAGGTTTCATGATGTTCATCTTGTATTTCTTTCAAATCGTAGTCTGGATGCAGTTTTTAATATACGACTCCCCATCAGTATTTTTATAATTCATCAAAAATCCTAGTTTGTTGCTTAAATATATACAATGTTTGTTCGGAGAGAGAATATTTATTTAGAGGTTCTTTTGTTTCTCTCTTTTCCTGATATTTCGGTAATTTGTTGCTTTTCTCGTTCTACATATGTTCCTGTCTGCGCGGTTTACCAATTCAAATTCGCCGCGGTTCCAAAGTTGCGCTGGACACCTGGAAACAACATGGTTTACATTGTATCACGGAATATTGTCGGGACGAAAACGAAAGACTTGTCCCTAAAAATATTCCCAGGTGTAACTTTTGCTTAGTCGTAACCTTGTCCCTGGCCCAATCAGAATGGCCAATAGTTGGGTGGTCATAGACATAGCTGAGATTTTGAAAGACAGCCCGAGGGACAACTACAGTGTCGTGGAAGTGGGTCAGTAACAGCATCAGTGACGTTTTCTTTTACTGACAACATCTCCAAATAGCTCAATGACGAAAAGCGACAGGAGAGTTAAACTGCTGCTCCATTTGGAGACATAAAGTGCAGTCCAATTCGATATTTTGTATTGTAAACACCTTGATAATTTATAAGGAAAATTGAAAAGAAATTGTTTAATCAGCACATGTAAATGTGATGCAACCAATGCTCAGAAACTCGAATTGTTCACTGAAATTATTCAAGAAGTAAGTAAAAGAAGTAACCAAAAATTCAAACTCTCAAACTGAGTTATTTTCGAGTTGAAATTAACAGAGTTATCTTACAAGTATATGAACTTTACATTTGCGTCGGTATTGAATCGGACATAAGATCACCAACCCTTGGCTCGTGCTTCTATACAACGCCGTCGCTCATGCCAGTGATAGTGCTGAAGGGCTATGTAACTACCGTAAAATTCCAAGTATAAGCTCTGGGCTTATATTATTTCAAAGGACTTTTGGGGGGCTTATTTTCGGTGAGGGCTTATTATGGGAGAGAAGTTTGTGTCTGAAATTCTTCAAAGTGCAAATGAGAATATTGCCCGTTGATAACTCAACAAAAGACAATTTAAACGGCAACAAGCTTTATTGCTATACTAGATGACTATAACAATCATAAGTGTCCAAAACAAGGTCTATAAAGGCTAATCCCGAATATAGGCCCATTTGCGGCTTACATTCGAGAGAAACTTATTATCGGAAGGATGTTTGCATCTGAGAATTGGGTGGTCTTATTTTTGTGTAGGACTTATTCTTGGGGGGTTTATATTCGGAATTTTACGGTATCGAATTACCTCACGAAAGAGTGTCGTATAAAGGTGCTTCTTTCTCCTTCGGACATTGTTATTCACAATATAACAAACTCTGAGGAATTTGTACGACTTTAAGGATGCCGACGTAATTTTCTTTTATAGATTTAGAGAGGAGTATGAAAGATTTTATGCGGAGAAAATATATAAAGATGTGAACACATTATGCCGAACAACAAAGAAACTTTTCAAAAGTTTTATACGTGTAACGGATTTGTCTTTGCAACAACATCTCTCTCAAGGATTTGCAATAGCGTTTTGATATGTTTCTTTCCATCTTTGATGTAATTAAAAGATATGAATTTCAATTAATGTGTTCTAGTCCGTTGACAAAGCTTTTAAATATAATTTGGATGTTTTTTGGACCTCATGTGATGACGTCAAAAATCCACCATCTTGGATTTGTCAAAACCCAAATATGATTAAAAAACCCTCCAACAAGAACTAAAGCTCAACAAAAAACCTTATCACATTAACAAAAAATCAGTGAAAATACATCAAACTAGAGTAAACATATTTGTTGGAAAAAACATCAGCCAGGTAAACGTAAAATTCCCAAGAAGCAAGATTTTATGACAACAAATTGCTGATAAATTTTAGGATAAGTCCCCAAGTTTCTATTAATTGCTTCAATTTGAAGAAAGTTCGGATTTGTTGAATCGGTGCAATCAATTTCTGCCCAGTGCGTTAGACTTTGCGAAGGAAACTACAAAAAATTGTTTCTGATGTTTCTAGATAAACGTCTACGTGACTGTTAGTGTTACCTTACGTGGTCTTTGTCTCTTTCCATCAGATAAGGATTGCTACGATTCACGAGATATTTCCCGAGTGAATTCAGACGACCAGTTTATTTTGCAGTTTCTTAATGGTTGGGAAGGAAATGTTAATAAAGCACACAAAGCAATGGTAAGTAGAACAGAGTACACAATTTTAAATTCCCAATTCATGATAATTCATATGTCACAAATTATATAAATGAATATAAAAAATTAAGTACAGGATTGACAAGATGGTTTAAGCCAGTAGTTTTGAACATTTTCTTGCACAATACCAGAAATATAATACAAAAGTGCGTCTGAGATTATCGTGCTGGTTAATATGAACCTTTGAAGACGACGACTAGCTTAACGCCTGAGAATCAGGACAATTTCTGTCATTGTAGCTCGTCCATCATTCACCAACCACTTAATGAATACTTCAAAAATCGGTCGTAGGTATAGACGGGAATGCAGCACTACTCTGGGGCGAAGCACCTGTTGTAGTTAGTTCCTCAAGGCAATATTGCTATCATAGCGGTCGATCCAGGATCTTTGAAGCAGAGTGTAAAATATCGAAACACACAAGATGGCTGACAAGTGAGAAAGCCCGCGCTTCTCTCGTGTTAGGTTACATGCAATAATGAGTTTCCAGGATAGGATGGATATGTCATTTGTAATTTATATCATATCCCTCTCTCTTAGTCAAGCAAATACCAAAACTAATATGAAATGAAGTTACTAAGTATATCAAATGTATAATAATAATTTAATGATATAAATATTGTTCAGTAACATCTGGGAATAATAATTGTCTCGCCTTTACAAATCAAGTCCTCTGGGTTGACCACTTGTCTGCCACTTCTCGTGATATATGGATACCTGCTGTTGTCTTGTGGTCCAGTCCGTTGTTTCTGTCGAAAGGTATCTGGAGTCGTCGTCGGAGCTTCAGCCTGACCCAGTCGTTACTTCTGTTTCAGTTTGCTCTTCTTTATCATCAATGGCCAGGTCGACATTTGTACTTTCATATCATGGCGCTGGACAAACTCGCAGATATTTTTTATTGCTGCGATACTTTCTACCATCTTCTGTTTGCACCACATATGCCCTTGGTGTATGGTGAGGTCGCACCAAAAATAGCTAGTTTCCATTCTTTTAATTCTGTCCAAGGCTGTAACCACACTAGTTCCAAGTTGGAGTTCTCTCATATCATTGCTTGCGTGACCGATCATGACACGTCGTCTGATTCTCTTTGGTCTCCTTCAGGTATTTCCAGCGTGCTGATGATTGTTGTTGGTTGGTTGAAACAAAAATTCTATCGTGGGAAGCTTATTTCTCAGTCGGTATCTTAGCTCGATGTCTGGTAAAGGCGTCGTCCAATAATCTAGGAGGGCTAGATGTTTGTCTTTGGACCTTCACCACAGGTACTAAACGGGTTTGGATGGGTCTCTCCCCTTCCTTATTGGGTTTTGAGTACTATTGTGAGCTTGTGGTTTGCTTGAAGTCATACATTTTTACATATTCTTGGAGCTCATTACTTTTGAACCGAGGGCCATTGTCTGAGAAAACTTCTTCGGGAATTCCTTGCACATCAAATTGCCGTTTTAGCTTGTTTACAACAACACTACTTCTACTAGATTCCATTTTGGTGACTTCAAGGAATTTGCTAGGGTAACACACAAAAAGTAAATACCGTATTTCCTCTAATATACGCCGGGGGCGTGTATTAACTTTTGAAGAAATTTGGTGTGGCGTGTATTGGAGGGAGGCGTGTAAAAGAGGGAGCGTCTATTTTGCAATCAAACTCTTAACAAACTCTGGGGCAAAAGTATGACAATTTAAGTGTTCCACCACAAAGTTCGCATGCAAGGCTTCACATCTAAAAAGCAGATAAGGGCAACTGTTTGGAACTAAAAGTCACCGGGAAACGCAAACGGGAAGTTGGACTGGTAGTTCCAGCCCTATTTATCGCTCTTACAACAAAGAAATCAATAGCAATAACTCTGCACGAAGAATTAAAGATGAGGAAAGAAAAACTGCTACACTTCGACTTCAAATACGAGCAAAAGAGTGGGGACATCAGAAAGACTCCATATTTTAATACAAAAGTCAATTGTGAGTCCATCAAATGAATATTTGTTACACATGTACCTACAAGACTTTTAAAAATATTTTTATGTATAACGTTTTGTATTGTCTTATTTTCCTGCAATTGTTCTAATAAAAGGCCGCTTTTGGAGGGGGGCGTTTACTAGAGGGGCCTGTATTAGAGGGAGGCGTTTATTGTCATTTCTATATAAATTGATGCGGCGTCTATTAGAGGGCGGCGTGTAATTGAAGCTAGGCGTATATTAGAGGAAATACGGTAATGCTCTTCACAAAACCAAAAAAAAAATCTTTTTCCATTATCTTCTAAGGAAGTGGTGGCGGAATGGTTGGTTTAAGCGGGTCTAAGGGCTGGTTTTTTGCATATTCCGCACACATACTACAATTGGTAACCATTTGTTCAACGTCCACCGACATACCAGGCCAAAATAGCAGTTCTTAACTCTTTGTCTGCGTTTTACTATACTTAGATAGCTCTTCTGGACAATTAGGGACGTTCCTTAGAAAACTAGTCCATCCGTTGTTGCAGCTTCATCGCTGGAAGACCAGTAGGGACTTGCCTCTCTAGGAATCCATTGTTTTGAGTCTGACCGCCCACTTTGTACGAAGGAAAGAACTGCTTGTAGCTCTGTGTCTGTCTTGGTCTCCTTTTGAAACTCTTCTTATTGATCGTTTGAAACTAACAGGACGATGTTTATTTCCTGGAACTCGTACGTTTCAAGTTCTGCATTTGGCACTGCTACTCGGCTCAATGTATCTGCAGTTACTTGTTTACATCCAGGGACTTAGCGAATCTCCACGTTATACCCACACACATTGAGGATTATTTTTTGAAGCCTTAATGAAATTTCTGACAACGGTTTTGCAGAGATTGACTATAGCAGTTTGTGGTCTGCTTTCACGACAATGTGTCTTCCATAAATATACTGGTGGAACTTGATGTAGGAGAAAACTACTGCGAGCATTTCGACCTCAACAGAAGCATATCTGGTCTCAGTGTCAGTTAGTATTTGTGAAGCAAAACATAAAGGTTTACTATCTTTTAGTAACACTCGCAGGCCCTGTCCACTCGCATTGCACTGGATTGTCACTGGTTTTGAGACATCATAACACAGCAATGCTGGTGCTTGTTAAACTAGTTGCTTGATCTTCTCAAAACTCTTTCTCTGTAGCTGGTCCCAATGGAACAATACGTCTATTTTCTCCAGCAAATCAATTGTGCCCTGAATTTTGCTGTAAAATTTGCACCAATTTTTGATGTTGACAGCCTTCAGGTGCCTGTTTCTCTTAATTTTCCCTTTTCATTTTTCTATTTTTTTGTTCACTGCTGCGTCCCTAACTTCTATCATCGACGTTCAAACTCTAAATTGTTATTTCATCAGACTCTAAATTAAAGTCTTAGGAAATTTTTGCAGATCAAACTTTGGAACGCCATGGACTCAGAAAAACTCTGAGCTCCAGACGGGACTTGAACACGCAACCTTTTGAATGCTAGCCAGACGTCCCAGCCACCGAGCCACCAGAACCCAGATGGCGGAACAAGGTTACTAACGGTATTTAAACCTAGGACGAACCAGTCAGCAATGACTAGTTGAACCGCAAGCCGTTAGACCTTAATTTGAATTTTGAGTTTGCAGTTTGATACTATTATAGTTATAGGAAATTGCTCAAACTGTAGAATGCCATGGGCTAAGAAAAATTCTGATCTCCAGACGGGACTCGAACCCACAACCTTCTGAACGCTAGCCAGACGCCCCAACGACCGAACTACTGACCTCAGATGACAGAGCAAGGTTGCTTACGGTATTTAAACCTGGGACGAGCCAGTCGGCAATGATTTGCTGAACCGAAAAATTCAAATTAACATCTAACTGAAGATTTGCCGACATCTGACGGCTTCCAGCTCAGCTAGTCATTGTTGATTGGCTTGTCCCAGGCTTAAATATCAGAAGTAACCTTACTCTGCCATCTGAATTCGGGTGGTTTGGTGGTTAGGGCGTCTGGTTGTGGGTTCGAGACCGTCTGTAGCTCAGAGTTTTTCTGAATCCGCGGCGTTCCACAGTTTGATCAGTAAAAATTTCCTAAGACTTTAATAGTGTCAAACTGTGTGTCCAAAATTTGGACACTAAATTATTCTAATTTGTTTAACAAATTTAGTAAATTTCAACATTTCTTTCCAGATTGAAGGTTTGAAGTGGCGAAAGTCCTTTGGAATCAATGGTACTGTACAATGTGAAACCATAGTAAATGATTCACATGTGATTCACGTTCACCACAAACACGTTGAATTCTAGGGGACGCAAATAGAGCTTTCTCAAGGGTAAACAAGACGATTAAAATTATAATTTTCTTCTCTGGAGGGAGTCATGAGGATGAAATACTCATAGTTTAATAGAAGCTGTGAAAATATAGCTCAATTCATGAAAGCACAACATAGATTATAGCCAGTAAAGCTCTGCAACCTTGCCTGTTTCAAACATTCGTCATAAAAAACTACCAGAATTTGTGCATAAATTATATCCGCTTACAATTGTCATAAATAATTTTGAAATTAATTTTCACTTAAATAAAAGCAAAAACCAAAATTTAAAGGAGGGGGAATTTTCTGACAATCTGAAATATACGAATAAATTGTGCTTTGGGTGAAATTGCTTTTTGAAACAAGACAATCGGACTATAGAATTGAATGACCGAGTGGAGACCTTCTTGCATACTGATAAAATCCACTGCGAATGAGGTAGTTAGGGGATGTAACCGTGTGAGGGCGAACAATACCTTGCGACTGTCCCTAACGTGGCCATGGGAACTTGGCATAACGAAACATGGCATGACGGAGCATATAAAATACAACGGTGAATCACTCTATCTTAATGCCTACAGTAACGGCAAATATCACGCAATTGTCGAGATAGTTTCGTTCATTCAAATTCGTTTTAACAACAAAAACAAATGAGAATAATCCTACGACTGTTGTACGAAATGAGCCAACTGCATAATGTTTAATGGTTTGGCAGTCGATGACACAAAAATGTTCAACGTGAAAGGCAACTGGAGCCACAGTGCAGATGAACCGATGTGGGTAGGACTCTCCATCAACTCTATTCTAGAGAACTTGATGTCCCCTTTACAAGGAAGGAGGGAGAAGCAGGGAACGGGGTTCATTTGCTCACTTGTTTGTCGTGTTTTAGGAATGTTACAAGTCCGTCGCTCTACCAACTGAGCTACAGGTCAAGTTGAGAACTGATCACGAAATTGATGCTCGATGTTGACATTAACGATCACGTTACGTTTGGGAAACTATCTTCTTCTCCACCGAATTTGTTTACTCAAGTAATTAAAGTGCATGCCTATCACTTAAGTAAGTTTGTTCGATATAAATTAGAAAGGACGCTTAAACTAATAGAGTATGCTTGTAACGGTTCTTTCGTATTAATTTTCGTTCTTGAGTTATCCAGCTTTTCATAATATGGAAACAAGGTACGTCATGATATCATAACAGGAAAAGTAATATCATCTCAAATCTAAAATTCGTTATTTCTTCGAAATTATCAACCCAAATCACTTAAATGAATAGAACACAGTACACAAATATATTTACAAAACATAGTTCGAATAAAATTGTTGCCATGGTCACAGATTAGGAACCAGCCCTTTTAGATTGTAAAACGATATACTGTCCTTTTTGTAGTGTGTTGAAGAAGTTAAGGCTCTAAAGTAAACATAACTATTTCCAGTAACTTTATCAATGAGAAACATAGCCTAAGATGGAATATATTGCCTGAATGAAAGAAACCAAAAAATTCCACTTTATTTGCGGAAGTTAATCGTCCAGGTTAGTGTAGTCTTGGGACCGACTTTTGGTAGAAGTGACTGACGTTTCGACAGCCTTAGTGGCTTTCTTCGCAGGACGATCAACTTCCAGAAACATGTCATTATTATCCCAGGTTCAAACCCTCTACTTTAAATTCCGCTTTGATAACTCCGAGGTCTGATTGCTTATCTTTAGCCATGGCAAAAATAAACTTGATATTTATTCTTTAATTTTGCACACCTAATTTTGCAGACATAAATACAGGCGAATCTGATACTTACTCTCCTTTTGACTCTGAAGATGACCACCGATAAGGCTGTCGAAACGTCAGTCACTTCTACCAACAGTCTTTCTCAAGAATACACTAACCTAGATGATCAACTTCCACAAACATGTCACCATTCTCTCAGGCTCAAACTATTTACTTTACAAGAAATATTTTTCAATGCCACTCTTTATCATTTTACAAATCCTTTCAAATAAAACAAGGAACTTTTTGAGATGACAGGCACTTTAACAAACGATGTAACCCCAAGTTGATTATATAACTTTGGTATTTAATTTTCGAAAAGTTTTATGGAGATATACTTGATTGCTCCATAATTTAGCTTTCCAAAACTTTTATGAAGATATACTTGACGAAAGGCTCGTTCTTCAAGCTTTGTGAAAACTCAGAAAAGTTGTGAGTTCCCCAACGGGAATCAAACCCGCGTCTCCCGATTGCCGGTACGGTTATCTTACCACTAGACCATGAGGACTCGACGACAAATGTGACCTAAATTGGGACTGGGGTCCCTTGTTGACATGCTGCTTTCATAGTTGAAAGCTGAGACATGTCTATAATGTGATCTATATATGAGCAAACTAAATCTAATGAGCGTAGAGTGTAACTGTTTTGCAAGCTTAGATATAGACAACGAAAGGCTCGTTCTTCAAGCTTTGTGAAAACTCAGAAAAGTCTCAGCTTTCAACTATGAAAGCACCATGTCAACAAAGGACCCAGGTCCCAATATACATCAGATTTGACTACCGTACCGGCAATCGGGAGACCCGAGTTCTATTCCCGTTGGGGAGATCACAACTTTTCTGTGTTTTCACAAAGCTTGAAGAACGAGCCTTTCGTTGTTTATATCCAAGCTTGCAAAACACTCTCACGCTGGGCTCTGTACACTGAGATTTCGCATATAAAGATATACTTGATTGCTCCATAATATAGCCTATTTTTACATTTTCTGTTACCCTGTGTACCAATATAAAACATTTATCTGAAATCCACTTGGCAACAAATTCTACAGAAAACTACCAATATGCTATGTTGACGCAGCTACATCATAACAATGGGCTATTATTATTTTTTATCTTGCAGACCTGACTGAAAAAGACATCAGCGAAGAAGTTCTTAAAAGTGGTGTTCTTTTCATGCATGGCAAAGACAAGAAAGGAGCTACTATGAGTATGCTTGACTTATCTTAGGACTTCTTTGGTTAAACGTTGACATATTTTCCTGAGTAACTATATTTTTGACCGAAAACATGTAATGCTTAATTAGTGAATCTTAATTCACCAGTGTTTCAAGTGGTTGCGAAGAACGTTTGGAAAGGCAACGAAGAGAAGACTGCTGATTTTCGTAAACTGCTAGCTTTGATGTTGGAAAAATTTGTAAGTATATCGCACCAATAATTTGAAAGTATCCTAGATGAGAAAGATTACTGGTGCTACAAACATTAGATGCTTTTACGAAAAAAGTTTTAACTTACAAATATAATTGTTTTTTTCGAAATAAAAAATGTCCATCAGAAATGAAAATGAGGGAGACGTAAATTCTGATGCCAATCTTCCTACCTGCTTTAAAGGTTACTCGATGCAATTTTTTTTGAGGTTAAAGGATGCAAGTTTGAGTCCAAAACAGTTTGCCTCCAAAAACCACGAAAAGGAACCCACGAGACTTACTACTGCTAATTAATTGAAACAAACGACAATTAAATCTAACGTATCTTTTAATAGAAGGCGCCGACCCAACTTCCTTTCTATTAAACCTTATTTCGTGCAAGGAAAAAGGAACTGACCCATTTTTTTAATAAAAAGTCCATAATTCCAAAATAAGAAAATCAAAATGTGGTCAAATAGGATTACAGTTTTTTTAAAATAGTTCAAATGCTTGTGTTGAGGAGAGCAAAATTTTTAATTGAAATATAAAACAAAAAATCTTGAGGACCCACACGGTGCTCTCTTTTCTGAAAGTTTCTTACCAAGTGACCAATCTCTTCTTGGTCATCATTTCGGTGCATGTTCCTACCTTACACGTTAAGTTTTATTCCATAAAATACTTGTTTCCATCTTACGAGGGCTAAAACTAGGATTCTTTTACAAAAAATTGTATCAAGCAAATTTAAGCATCGACAAAAGCATCAACTTATTTGGTCTAAGTCTACCTCGGGATTTCACTCCAGACGTCATGTTTTAAGCTATGGCTTCCATCGGTTGTCATGAATTCTAGAAGCTATTTTATCCCTTCTTATAATCACCTTGAGTCGATCTAGTTAAAGATTTGTCATTAAATCCTTCCGGTCCGTATCGGACATCAGTGAACTATGGAGACTTTAGTATTTTACTCTAGCTAACGGCAGACGATTTTACTTGTCAAGGGGAAGGTCCTCGGACAGGAAAGAGTTAAAACTTGCAGCAGCTATGATGGAATTGTTCATTCTATTGCGAGAACGTAACAATACTTTTGGTAACGTCGCGTATAGAGCAAGAAAGGAATGCAGAATGCTCATTTTAATGACACTCGTGCTAAATAGGCTCTCGTTGAAACGTTTTAAACTCACAATGGAAAAAAGGTTTGATTCAAAGACAATCAAAAACAAAAACAGATCAACCAATTAGTTAAACTAGCATTTAGACAGAATTTCCTTCGTTCAAAAATCAGATTAGTCCTTATTACGAAGCAATTAGTTTTGCCTAACCAACACAGAGAAAGTCGTGATTACTAATCGATTAATTGATCGATCAAATAATTATTTACCAACAGATGAAGTCAAATATTGCTACCACTGGACCATCGATTGTTAATTGACCGTTCAGAACATTTTGTTGGTAATCAAATCCAAAGAGGAAATGTAGGCGGTTGGCGAGGTGCGACTTATATGGTTGTCGCATCTTCCTTCTCATCTCTTAACAAATTCTTGGCCTATTCTTGCGGTAGTGCTTCTAGTCTCCAAGGGTGTTTTTATATTTCACCTAAATTTTCATATTTCTAATTTATGTGTATAGCAACGCGAGAATCCGGGTGAAAAGATAACCTTTGTGCAAGAGTGTTTGGGAGCTGGACTTTCAAATGCGGTAGGTAACTACTTATGTATTAAGCATTAATTAATTAATTACTTTGCAAGTAAGTTAATAAGTTAGTATTACAAACATTAAGAATTAGTAAGAAAGAATGTCGATTAAAATGTAGCGCTTCGGTTACATCACTATAAAATATCTTTTAATATTTGAAACTATGTAAACGAAGCAAAGGATAACAACTTGTCCACTCTAGTATCATTGAAAACGATATTTTAATGGTCTCTTTGGCTGAGCACGGCCAGATCATCGGTACAAATTCTCCGAAAATAGTCCATATAGTTTATCTTGCAGAAGGAACCACAAACTATTTACCCAAAAACTATTTAATTTTTCTCAGAACAGTATTTTATGGTATAGATACCATTCATTGTTTATATGAAAACTCTTACCATCAAGAAACCCTATTAATATAATTATCCTTGAGGAAGAATGGTCAGAAATTAAGTACACCCTAGTGCAAAAATATGCGCACTTCTTCACAAAATTATTTGCAATTCAACATGGCGGAATGAATAGGTCTCACAATAGGAAATATATTAATTTGCATAACAGAGTGCAAAACATGGAGATATAACATGGCGATAAATATCGCATAGCGAAAAATAACGAATTCAAAATGCGATATAATTACCTCCTAGCATTATCTCCAGCTATATTTTGTTGATGAAGCCTGGAAGCCATGTCCTACTTATAACGTCACAAATCAAAACATGTTGTGACTATCTTTGTATAGAAAATTAGCCCAGATAAGTGTCAGCGATACATCAAATTACTAGCAAAAGTCTGAGTCTTTACTTAAAAATAAAGTCAAAAATTTGGCTGCATTTGGACTTTAAGGTTTACGTCTTAACTCCTTCCTGTCCGTTTAGGTCCTCAGTGACCTAAGGAGACTTTGGTATTTTATTCTGGCTAACGCCAGACGATTTTACTCGTCAAGGGGAAAGTCTTCCGACAGGAAAGAGTTAACCAGGGTGCCGCCGTTGTGTCTGTTGTTACTTTTATTCGCACTATTTATCATGTATTTGTCATACAAAACGTCTCCAAATCTTGACGTCTGTCCTCTTTCATTAACCATAGCGCCGTGATAACTATTGGCTTACAACACCCTACATCCAGATTCGTGGTATATAGGGTCAACAGAAGTACGGAATTTATTTAAAGGCATTTGAATCGATTGACATTGTACTAAATGAGATTTCCAAACAGCCTATGTTTTCAGTTTGTTGTATTAAATATTCAAACTGATAGAAGTGCTTAGACGAGATGTTCATTTTACTGTAGTATTGATACCCTGACAGAATAAAGGTTTTCCCTGAGATTAATAAGTGTAGATCAAAAACTATCACTTTGAGTCTTTAATGTGTTCAACATTCAAAAAACAAAAATATAAACAAAGTATATAAAAGCATCAACATGTTATTAAGTCACTGAATAAAAGCTGTTGGAAATTGTTCGGTACCTCTCAATGTATTTATGTCTAAGATACAAATTAGTATTGAGAGGCTCTTCATTAAAATATATTTGCCATTCCCGGTGCCCCGGCTAATGGTGTCCTTCATTTCTAACCAGCAGTATATCAAAATGTCAAGTTTTAAAGGGAAACCTTCCTGAAACTAGCTCGTTTATGCTTCAAACAGATTTTTGAGAATTTGTTGTAATTTTCGTTGATCATTGTCAAAATGTATAGCACTTTCTAAAAGAGTTTATTCAGATCCGTACGGGATGGCGGAGGGAGCAAGGGAGACATGGCTACTCTGACGCCTTTTTCCAGATAATGGCAACGGAAAAGAAACGAAGAAACTTTTTCCTTCCCCTGACAGCGAACTTTTGGTGGTCATCTAAAG
Organism: Nanipora kamurai; assembly: GCA_036872915.1. Lineage (NCBI taxonomy): Eukaryota > Metazoa > Cnidaria > Anthozoa > Scleralcyonacea > Helioporidae > Nanipora > Nanipora kamurai. The sequence continues at coordinate 19,977 of JBAHVQ010201261.1, forward strand.
ATTAATACAAGTGGAAAAATTTTTAACTAAATGCAGCTTCCCCTAATATCCGAATTCAATCTGAAAACGGCTTAACCGATTCATACTATTTTTCACTGTCTTGAACGATGGACGAGACTAGGGTCCTTATATATTTGGCGGTGCATTGCCAGCCGATTAGCTAATCGACGTGTATTGGACTAGCATGCTTATGATAAAAATTCGACCAAAAACTGAATTTCGTGCATAAACACATTTTCTTGTTTTACTTGAACTTCTCCGTTTGAGAAGAAACTGATTAGATTTACATATAAAAAAATGGTTATTTTAATGGTTTAGTATTATTTTGCGTATAAACGAGTGTCAGAAAGAAATTATTTCCGTGCTATTTAGTTCGTGCCTTTTAAATCGTTTGTGCCTTTTAATGACTTCAACGGAGACTACCGAGTGCATTATATCTTTATTTACTGCCAACACGAAGATACTTATACATGATGAAGTTGATTATCCTACGATTGCATCTTAGCCGCTTCGTAAAATTATGGGTTGATAATTTGGAGGTATCATGACTGGAATATGACCCACAATGCTTGACTCTAGCAGTTGAACCATTAAGATTTTATATTAAGTGTACAAAGGATGTGTTATTTTCATCTGTGAGGAAACTTTCAATAAATATCTATACTTCAATACAAGAAAATTTGTATCTAGCTCCTTTAATGCAGAGAAATTTAAAGAAACAAGGTTAAACTGCAAGAGTATAGCATTGACAAGGGCGATCTTTCAATTACGATATCTCCAAATTATCAAGTACGATTTTTACGAAACTTTTACGATGTAAACGTAAGATAACCAACGTCTACATGCCTAGGTAACCCAGCGTTGACAGTGAAACAATGCGCTCGTAGTGAAATTTAGCCTCCACTGAAGTCCTCGGATAACACAGATAAACATCTCGAGAAGAATATGTAAGTTGTTTCTGACCCTATTAATCTAACAAACTGCATACTAATCCAGTAACATGACTAATATTTTACCTGTAAATACACTCAGTTTCTTTCATACGAAAAATTGTAAGGGAAAACAACGTTAATTTGCTGATTCACGAGTCACTGCTTTTGTTGGTATTTTCATCAAAGCACACTCACCACAAGCTTTTTCTGCTTTGCAGATGATATATTTATAAGCCGCCTGGACATGACATTATCTGTTTATTCCGCTGCTTCACGTGATGTATCACGAAAAGTTTGCAAACACTTGTAAAATCTTGTAAAATCTTGTAAAAATAAATATAGGTTGTCTAATTACCACTTGCACAATAACATCATCATTAATCCAACAATATATTAAAGTCCTTGATCATCAAAAATTTATTTGGTATTAAATTTTACCGGCACAAGAAACTGTTGAATCAGATAAGATCCATTGAGACAGATAAAAAATAATTAATATAATGACACAGTATTTTATTTGGTGTATTTGGTCGTCATTTTCACCACCTATTTCTAATGTTTTTTACTCGTTTCTTTGAAAAAACAGGATATTAACAACTCCAAATTTTTTGTCAATCTCGTTCAGTTCTGCTATCCAGATATTACAGGTATTGTCAATTATGAATCGTGTTCTTAAATACGGTTTTCAATATTCTTATTTCAAATATTCTTGCTTCTTTATTAATGCCACTTAAGCTGTAATTGATCAACTTTCCGGGCCTGTGTTTTGGAGTACAGTCTGCAAAATTTGAGAGTGTCATACATGTACGTCAATCCATTTTGTAGAAGTAGGGTGACGCAGGCAATTGTTAGTGGTCTGCTCGCGAGGTGGGTCGCCAAGGGCGAAGTCAGCACTGTATGGAGGTCGATAAAAATTTAGGCGGACAATGAGAATGTAAATTTAATCACTTAGTTCATGATTGTATCGGTTTACTTTCAGTTGCCAGTTGATTCTTTTTACTTATTTCTCCGTCGGTTCAAAAGCTGGGGGCGGCCTTTGAAATCTCCCGGGAGAATTTCGGGACTTAGATTTTCATTGGCTGAAAATCTAGACCACACCTAGAAACCCATGTATTATAACCGATTTGACGTACTGTATATACAGTCCCAGGTATGGTATATACAGTACGTGGGACTGTATATACGCACTGTACTTGACACTGTCAACATCACTCGAGAAAAACAAAAACGATCTTATATTTTAACAAATACTTATTCACATCAAATAAACCAAAAATCCACGAGTTCGTAAAACAAATGGACAGCGACTTGTAATTAAAAACTGAGAAATGGTAGAACTAGAATTAGGCGAAGAATACTTAAAGTACATATGAAATGAAAATTAAGTTTTTCGTATATGAAAGAACTCTTGAAATTATAGCGCAACATCTTTTACACTTTTTACATATCTCACTTCGTGCATTGAACAATATTACATGCAACTGGGAATGTTGGTGTACTTGTCTCATAACACTAAACAGACAGAGTTTCTAGTGATGAAATAAAACAATTTCAAAGATATGCGCGATTTTTTATAACTCATTATACACTATGACGTATGCAAGGCGCAATTTACATATCAAACAAATCTTTATATCTAAAGAACGAAGTGAGATATGCAAAAAGTGTAAAAGATGTTGCGTTATAGTTTCAAGAGTTCTTTCATATAAGAAAAAGTTAATTTTCACTTCATATACACTTTTAGTAAAACGACTTGTCGAAGCCACGTGCGCTGATTTGTTAGGCCTCAGTGAGGAGACATTTGACAGACATTATAGTTGTTTGTTTAACTAGAGCAACAGCAATGAACAACCAGAACAAATATATTTAGTTTTTAGCTACCCTATGTTCACGATGGCAGTAAACGCAAACAAATAAAACATAAAGATACAGTGGATGTATTTGAAAGTACATGCATGAGTTTACTAACCGTGTACACAACCAAGAAACATTAAACTGCAATGGGAACCGTCGTAACTCGCTAGCTGCAATACATTCATCCAACTGTAGTGTAAGTTCGGACACCTTCTTGCTTTCCTAATCGTTCGAATTATGAATGTTACTGTAATAACTGAGCTCCTGTACTTTACGTCCTTAAAATCTTCTCTATCTTCTTCGCTTCACAACCAACTACAAACACCTTGCGTCCATTACCAAGTCAAATTCGCATCTGCGAGGCAAGTCGTGCAGGCATAATAACCATATGATCTACAAACTTTTTACCCTAGAGACTATTGTACAGTGAGACGCATTAAGCTATTGATTAACCTCATTTTCTTTTCTTAAAAAGCATGCAGCTTTTAATTACATCACTTTGGTTTTGCACTGCTGAGTTGTTACAGATGATTTTAATTATACTCCCACACGTAATGGATTGCAGTATATTAGCATACTAATTCAATGCTTGTATATTTCACAAGAAAAGGCAAAAAAGCACCGACTGAGCAGAGCAATACTTGTAATTTCCACCGAACCTCCACAATTATAAACTAAATTCGTTATCTACCTCGACCTCGGGAACTAAGCTATGTATTCCCCTTGGCGCTACGCGCCTCGAGCAATAAATAGCTTAGTTCCCTCCGTCTCGGTAAATAACTTTTACGTATTGAATACATTCTTACCAGATAGTAATACTTACTTTACTGATACAGAGATATAACAAAAAATCATAACCTACTTTCGTACAACTATACCATACATTAGCCAGAGATTTACCAGGCAGGAATCTCAATTTTAATACGAATATTAAAGCCTAGCATAGAATACGAAACAATGGTATGATATTAAGAGTTTAATAGAATCATCTTACATTTAGTTGTAACATCACAAAATCTTCAGAGATAAACTTCGGAGATAAGCTTCGGTAACCTTAATTATTATCTCTGAAGATGTTGTGATGTTACAACAAAACGTAAGATTGCATGAAACTCTTTATATCATGCCATTGTTTTGCATTCTTTGCTGGGATTTAATAGTCGTATTAAAATATACTGCACATTGCAAAAACCATGTTTTTACTCTTAATTTGTTTTCCACACAGTTTTTGTTTCACCAGATTGTGGTTAACCTTTCAAGGATGTTTAGGTTGTTTATTTAATTTTACCTCGGGAGTACAATTGTTGCTTACTATTCACTCGCCAGTCTACTAATTTGCACTAATTGGTCCCCAAAATTCTTCAAATTGAACTAGATTAATCACGATCGAAATCGCTGCCAAAAGTCATGCTGGAGTTATACCATGAAATTTTCGTGAAATGTACTGAATTCGTTTCTTTGTCTTATGATTGCATAGCTACATTATGGTAGCATTTGAAATCATTGAATTGTGTTGTAAAATTTACTCTCAGTACATGAATAATGTTTCTCTTAGTATAACTTCATAAGCGGACAAACTACCGCCCAAAAATATAAAGCCTAGATCAAATAAGAACGCAAGTTACTGCAAATTAACTTGCGACGACTTCGTATGCCACCAGTCAAACGGTAGGACAAGTATTCGCAAGCTCTACACTTTCCCTAATCCCATGTCACGGTAAAGTTAAGGATGTAAAAGGCTCATTCCTACCTAGCCTTGTTTTCCTTGGAGTTATTCACGTCATTAACTGTTTAAGAATGGCGCTTAACCCTTTCCTGTCCGAGGACTTTCCCTTTGACGAGTAAAATCGTCTGGCGTTAGCCAGAGTAAAATACCAAAGTCTCCGTAGGTCACTGAGGACTTATACGACAGAAAGGAGTTAAATACGTCAAATTTGACTTAAAATTTGAACAATTTCAAATTAGTCGCCAGCTAACACAAGCCAACGTAAACCATCTCCAGGAGGCGATCAAACGACGCACATTCAAGCTAAAACGTGCGGTGAAGATAAGCGTTCTTGTCTGACGAGGGTTTAAGTTTTCACCAAAAGTTCTTGTCTCTTGAGGTTTTAAACAACTTATTGGAAAATATCATCTCGAAACAAACTGTTTTTGAATCTACATAAACTTTCGCATACGATCAGTCCTTCGATGCACGTGTTATTCCGCAAGTTTGTTGTTTTTGGCGGGGTCTTTTGGCCGTTTTTCCAATTTGTCTTAACCTCAAAGAGTTAAGCTCTAATGAAACGAGAGCGCAAGTCACCGCAAGTTCTAGCTTAGGACCGCCAACTTGTGATACCGATTCTCTAACAGACGATGAAGAAAAAAGCTCAAAGAAAAACAGAGCAATGTACTGACGACCTGTTTATACCCATAATTTTACCATAATTACCTGGGAATTAGAACGTGAAAAGTAAACTTGCGGTGACTTGCGTTCTCGTTTGACTAGGCCTTTAAAACTAGTTAGCTTAAGCTGTAGTTCGTAAGAGTTATAAATGATAGCAATTCGTAACAATATAAATTACTAAAAAAGGCATTTCTTAGAGTAATCAATTGACAATAATATTTCGTTGGTAATTCTATCCTAAGCAAGACAGTGGTGGTCGTAAATTATTTAACTTTGAGGTAATAATTAGCAGTCATCCATTTCTGCATTATCGGAGAAATGTTTTCATCGAAACAGTGCATGCTCCTCAAGCTTGTTCACTCAGAAACGTTGTCTGAGCCCGTGACGGGAATCGAACCCCGTAACCTTCTTATCGCCGGCGAGATGCTCCAACTATTGAGCTAGGTACATGAACTCAGATGGAAGAGCGAAGGTTACTATTAATACTCGTTCGTAGTTGACATGTGTACTATCATCTGCAGTCTTCACACGTCATGTAGTCCATATTAAATTATGTATATTAGCTGATGTTGTGCGGCATGTGGTAGCTTGCCGCACAACATTCGCTAATATACATAAATGTTTACATATTCTCATTACCAAATATTTTGTTCTTGTGCCTTTTTAGAGGACGTTCACTCGTTGAATTTTCCATGGATCTTTAAAGGTGAGGATTGTTCTTGGCAATCCATTTTCGTTTTCTGTCATCAACATTAACAGGTCCTGCGATCCCTCCTTGATTTTCTTTAAAATAAACAAAAGTTCCAGTATTATATAATTAAAACGATAACAACAGATCAACCTACAACGTTTATGTTATGATATTTCATATACAGTCAGATATCCTAAGTATTAAACTTATAATTATCTAGTTTCTCGTTTTCCAGTGAATTATCTATATTTACCGATATCAAGTCACCTTAGGCGTCGTTATGTCTTAACACTCTAACGTTTTCGAGGTAAACTAGATTCCGTCGTCCTTCAATCTTTATTAAAAATTGTGTCAAACTGGCCGAGGATGGAGCTAATTGTGCTTGGTTTTCAATTGTGCAAAAAAAATTCAAAAAAATTTTTATAAATTTAATTAAATGAGAGAGCCTGGCGAAACCAAACAGGTGCTTGTCCGTGATTTCTGCCTGTGAACTGTATCGTGCGAGAATAAATGGCATTTCGTACATTTACATTCAAATTCAAAAGAAAAACCATAGCCCGCCGATAGCTTGAAAAAGTATAAAACAAAACATATACCAAATGTAATGATCTTGTCAAACACAAGATATGGGTCAAAAAACAAGAGAGAGTGTTTAAATGGTAATATTTCGAATTTATTACAAATTCATCATCAGACCGTTTACAAATTCGAAATATTACCATTTAAACACTCTCTCTTGTTTTTTGACTCATATCTTGAGTTTTACAAGGTAATTATATTCGGTATATGTTTTGTTTTATACTTATTCAAAAGAAAGGAGCTTGATTATATTCGTTGAGCTACCTCCCGATTTTATCTTTATTCTCGGATACAATATTTTTACTATTACGTCAAAAGTATCAAGTTGGAGAAAAATCAAAAAAACAGTTTACAATTTGTCATGGAGCCTAGAATAAAGGATTAAATTTTCATTTAACCCATGGTCGTATTTTTTAAAATTGTTGATGACAGACATGACCATCTTTAATCGTCAGTTTTATTACCATTTAAACAGCTCTGTGGACGTTGACAAAGGCTCTACTTTACAGACAATATTCAAAGAAATTCATGTAAGTAAACACTGTATCGTCCATGGTTTCTTAGCTTTTTAACCAAAGAACGGTGATACTGTCGAGAGACTATTACATTTCAATATTTCTACAACTTTCACCAATTAGAATGTGCCCTCTCTTTTAACTTTTATGTTCAATAACGCCTCGTAGACAAAGAATTCATGGCTAGAGATGTCAGTGTTTTTTTGACAAATTGACAGCTCGTGAAACTTTACATTGCATCTTTAAGAATAACGCATAGGTTTGTTGAAGCTGATGCATATAGTAGTTCATGCCACCATACCTTAAACGGATTCTTTCAATAACAAGGTTACCCAGTGTAACAGACTAAAATTCAAATTATTTTCTGCACAGAAGCCTGCTAAAAGCTGATCACCGAATAAAATAAGATAAAAAGTTATGAAGAAATGGAAGAAACTCGGCCAGAGTGATTCATAATAAATAAGTTAAACAATCTCTGACAGATAAAACTTTATTTTTACAAGCCTTCGATTACCATACTGCAACCTTCAACAGGTAGGTTGCAGTTTGGCGTTCGAAAGCTAGTGCAAATAAAATATCTTATTAGTCAGAAAACGTTTAACGTATCTTTTAAAAAGAATTATGATTGATCTTTATATTACCCTCTTTAATATTCTGAAATGAACAAGATAAGACCCCAGACATGGTTTCAGCTATAATGTGCATAGAAGATTAACACAGGCTCAATATTTGGTAAGTACGAGCTGACACTGGAAACTGTATCGCAAAAACACTAGAAAAAAATTTTTGTCAATTTTGGCCGTGAGATTCTTTATAATCTACGAACGACATTGGAACTTAAACGAATTCATATTTCAACAGAAAATTAGATTGAAATTTATTTTATGCTGTTTAAATTAGGAAAAAGCTATCTCGATACTGACTTACTATGTGTTTTACTAATGCATTATTAATGAACTTGAAATTATTTTGTCGTTTCTCAAATGTTGCTGTATTTTTGCTTTGCATCGCAGATTTCCCAGTAAAACTGATGTCTTTAATTACATTGATAAAAGTCAGTTACCCACTCAGTTCGGAGGAGAGGTATGCTAAGATCGTCAGCATCTTAAGAGCGGACGAAGGTCAAGTTCATCAGGCTTAAATGGTAGCTATACTCAAACACTGTGATGTTCAGTAAATACCCCTACCTAACGATTAAAGGAACTTTCACTAACATTTTTTTTTGCTTCTCACGCCATCATTAGAGCAATACAATCAACAACGATCTGCTGGGCATTTAGTATAATTTAAATTTCAAAAGTTAGGGTAACAGATTACAACGGTAAAATTGTCGATGATAATATTTCATTGTAATAATCGCATTTTTAATCAACAACTACACTTTTGGATTTGCTGAATATAAGGTCATAACTTCATGCAAGAAATATTGTTAATTTGTTTTATTAAACTTTGAACGGAATATTTAAAATAATAGATTTATAAGATAAAAAACATGCAATATTTTACAATTAGGTTATGAGTCTGAGATTTATATCCCGTGTTTGTCAATTAGGCATAGTTTTTTGGCCAAAACGCAGCATTTGTACCTAGTTTTTGTAATTATTTTGAAAACGTTTGTAACTTTTTTTAATATCTGCTAAAACAATTAGATTATCTGCTTTCAATTTCTATAAATTGTTAACTGTCTTTCAATCCGACCTGGTCCACAATCATCTTTAAGCAGAGCCATAACAAAACATAACTTTGAAATGTATTTTAATGCTAACGTTTCGTTACTACACGTAACATCATCAGAGTGATAGAATTACAATGTTGCACGAGGCATAAATAGCTAAGCTGTTACATAAATAGGTGGTGAGAGAAGTGATAAAGGAATGCTAATTATTGGACGCTAATGGACTGAAACAACGGGAGAAAAAAAGGTTGTCATTACCTTTGTTCTCCCGTTGTCTCAGTCCATTAGCCAGTCCAAAGTGATTTACTTTATGTTTTTCTCATGAATTATTAATGAGTTTTAGAAGTCTGGAACAAAAACTGTAATCTGATTGGCTATGCTGCTGAATATCCAACTATCAGTTAGATAACGAGCAGCCAAGCAAGCCAGACTGCAGAATTCGCATTTTCTAACTAGTAGGTTATCACTATTAAGTGATTGGAAATGAGGAGATAACAAATCGAGGTGTCTATCAAAGAAAGAGAGTGAGAGAATGAGATGTTTTCATTAGAGATGAGTAACAATGGTATGGAAAGTGTTGGGTGGATGGGCGTGGATGCTATAAAGGAAATCACCAAATACTTTCATCAGGTCATGAGAGAAAATCCCAAACTTTCCTACATAAGTGTATGAAAGTGTCTGGAAATTGAGCTGAGGTATCATGCTTCAAGGCATCGAGGACTGCAATTGTTGAGAATACGTGACCCCAAGAAACCGGAAATGTGATCTATCCTTGAATGCGAAGGGTGATACGGACGAGAGGTGAGGGGATAGCGAAGAGTTATGGTGTTCGAGTATTTGCAAAGAATATGGTCCTGCGAATGAGAGTAAAAAAGAAAGAAAACTTATCTGGATGAATTTTAATTCCTTGAACGTTTCCATAGTGATGTTAGTAAAGTAAATATAAGTTTGTAGAAACACCACAATATTTAATTAAATCATGCTGAGCTTTTGACTGGTGCACTCAAAATTGCTCTTAAGACGACTCGAGTCAACCAGTCGAAAGCTCAGCATGATTTAATTAAATATTATGGTGTTTCTACAAACCTATATTAGCACTTTGGACGAATTTTCTTCTGGAGATGAAGGGTAACAAAATTTGTCAAGAAAGAACCGAATAGTTCCTTTTCTAATTTATTTATTAATTAATTTTCGCCTCTTGCGTTGCAATCAGCGTAAGAACAAAAATTCTAACCAGTTTATCAACTGAATTTGTAATACATTTAACTAATAGCGATAATCGCTGTTATTGCCTTTGGTATTCTTGCTGTTGTTATCATGGTTGTTGGTGTTAGTTTTGCTATGGTTGTAGTAATTCTTCTTGTTGCTTTTTCAAATACTTTTCAAATTCACTAACTGTTTAAAACACACTCAATGGTGGTAATATTTGTCGCTTTCGTTCTCTTAATTTTAAGAATCCGTTCGAGTACAAATATACTCCAGATTCCAAAATGCTTGGGTAAGTTCTTGCAACTAAAATGTTTACGGGTAAGTTTACACTTGTCCTATTGCTGCGTGTCAACGCAATGTTATAAACTATTCGATATTAAGGTGGCTCCCTACAGTTTCTATGTTTACAGGATGCAATTAGTAAGGTCTCCATCTGTGGGGATTTCTATCTTTTGAATAGTTGTAAGTTCAGTACAAATTATACCTAACTGTAGAGGAAGCATGATGAAAATAAGATATTTTTTGAGTTGTGCATTTTCATTTGTTGATGGAAATAATAATGTTAGAACATCGGTATAATTTCACGATTATCACATTTATGACACATTGTCTTCGGATTTCTTCGGTGAAATTTTTCTTAAAGTTAGTCTAAGGTTAGATATTCCACTAAAGAACACAACATCAGAACATCAGGGTAGGTTGTCAAGACAGATTTTTGGTTAAATAAACTTAGTGAATTTTAAAAAATTCTGTCTTAGGAGAAATTTTAATTCCTCTTTTTGATTTAATTACCAAGTTTAAAGAAATTCATGGAAGCGAACATCCAAAAGCTTTCCATTTGTCCCACGCGGTTGGCGCTGTCGTGATAAAATAACAATTCGGCAAGATCACTATCTACGAATGCGTGCCCAGCCGTATTTAGTAATCAGTTTCCAATTAAAAATTACCCTAGGAGGCCTCCTTAAACAAACTAGGACATCAAAACAAAATACATAATTTCGTATGATAGCGATGGATAACTCCTAAGAATAAAGTGAGCCCTGGCACCATCCAGTCACTTCTCCCTTAGGTAGATGGACCTTTCAGATTTGAATGAGGCATAATTGAGTATATACTAACCCTAACGCTAATTCGAATCCTAACCTGAATTCTGACCAAAATTACAACCCCAACTCGAATCCTAACCCTAAAAGTTTGCTTGAGGCTGAGATCCTGGTGCAACTACCTTTCTCAGCTCGCCTGCTGGTGGGTAAGGGGATGACCAAGAGATCATTCCATTCAGGGGTCACGTATCTCTAATGCATTGGTCGATAAGTAATATTGAGTTTTCAAACAACATAAGTTAATCATTTATGCTTATCCAGATGCAATACAAAGACAAAAGTCGTATGATGCTAATGTCCTGTAATAAGCTCTATCCAGAAGGGCCATTTACCCTGCACAATTTATATTGATCAATCCTAGATCAATACAATACTATCCGTTTTCTCTATCATGTGGATGAGGTGTCGTTTCGAGTTGGTTATGATCGGTTGACTTGCTCATTAGACGGACAGAGGGTCTGAAGAAAGATTTTAAGTATTTATTTTGTGTATGATTTTCCGGTGAAAAATCCCCTTATTATTTTTTTACGAAAATAGTCAGAATATCATACCCATCTTATGGGTAAAGTCTGATTTCTTGAAACCATCATGAAGCTAGCTAAGTTTAGAAGGAAGGAGTTGAGATTTCCTTTGACGTCACATTCTCAGTAAGGTTGGTTTTGATTTTTTTGTTCCTGAGTCTACGAAGTTAAAACATGCTTTTTAATCAGTCTTGGAAAGTTGTGCCACTTTAATGACACATTCAAAATTCAAACTTTGTCGGTACAATATCACTTTTATTCCAATCAATCATGAGATTAAGCTTTACAAAAGTTTTTCTCTTTGCAGTTATCATGTTGATGTTTCCAAGAATATATTTTTTATTATGTTTCACATTATCATAATCAAATTTCCTGTTAATGGATTGCTTTCTGCAGCAACTGTTTGATTAACAATTATAAAACTGCACTCATTGTGTATATTTCCTGCACCCTCCTTGTGTCCAGTGTAAACTTTGTAAATCGTGTTGCATCTCAAAAACCAACAGTCGCCTTTAAATTTCTGATTGCTATGCGAACAAAGTTTACCGTATGTTACGTAATATGTACATAAAAAGACTTTTAGAAACTATTTGTTCAAAAGTCATGTGTTTTTAGCCTCTAATTCACAGCCATTAAAATGTTGACGAAAAACCACGAGGAGGGCTTGCAACGCCCTCAAGTTTGGAAGAATTAAAGGGCTGAAAGATTAAAGAACTATTTTACTAGTGTGATGGCGTAAATGTCTTATAAATGATCTTTTCGATTCTGAAATGATTTCGTTCATAGCAAAAATTGTGTTCATTAATTCTCTCAAAACTGTTTATCAAAGGCATATACAAGCCAATCCTAACAGAATTTTTTGTCTCTTATTAATTGCAGTTCAAATGGACCATCTGCTTGAAGCATGAGAATCAGCTATGACTTTAGTTATTCATTCCAACAAGTATATCATTAAATTCATTTTGAAACAAAGTTCTTTTTCAGACAAGTACGTCTGCTCATTTCTCTCATTTTTTGAGTAAAGCTTGTGCATGTGTATTGCCATAATATAAAAGTAGAGTGGTACGATGGCAGTGTTGCACGACATGTCTAAGAGCAAAATTAAAGTTCATAGAACTCACGTTTCGAGCGCAGACCCTTCGTCGGAGTGAAACGTAATTTTAAATTTTTTTATGCGATCGTATGTTTCATTCCAACGAATGGCATTCGTTCGAAATGTCAGTTATGTGAACTTTAGGTTTCGGCATCGTTCAAATCCTTTTGATCTTATATTACGTTAACCCTGTTCAGACAAGACTTCCTCGGAGGTCTCTCGTTTGGAAGAGCTCATATCTCAAAAAATCTTTAAAGTGTAACCACAACATTTTCACTGATAATCTTCATACTGTTTGGACATTGGGAAGGGATATGTTCTTCTGGTAATAAAAAATGACCTAGTTATGAGAGCGTATTGTTGGCGTTTTGAGATCAAACTTTTTCTATATTTAAATTCAATCTTTTCTTCGAATGATTTCTTTTAAATAAAAAAAGTGATTATACGCTTAGAAATTTAAAAATACATTTGACGATTTTCAAAATAGTGGCAATAGAAGAACTAGGCGAAAAGCGTAGTCTTGTTAAGAATATCAAAGCCCAGCATAGAATTTTGAATAAACCCATAATAATAGAGACATGAGTTATTGAAAAACAAAAATATTTTTAATTTAGCTAACGTTTCGTTGCTAATCCTGCAACATCTTGAGAGTAAGTAATAAATTTACAAGGTGTTCTCTACTATTACCAGTCTTTCTGTTAATTACTTCCTGTCATTGTAAATAGATCATCATATAGTCGACAGCACGAAGTAAATTTATCACTTACTCTAAAGATGTTCCAGGATTAGCAACGAAACGTTAGCTAACTTAAATATTTTTTTTTTCAATAACTCATGTCTCTATTACTGTGGGTGTATTCAAAATTATAGGACGATTTTCAGTTTGAATTTTTGCTAAAATAGGTGCTATGAAATTGCCTGTGACTTTTTTATGTTAAATAATTTTCGCTAATTTATGGCTGCGCTAAAGCTAACAAAATTTGACGCAAAGTCATGAAATTTTAGATGTACAACTCAAATTCTTTTTGGTTCATTAGATGTTGAGGGCGGCGCGGGCCTTTTCTACTCTGTACCCTTGATAAGGTAAACAAAATCCCCAAATCTGCAGGAAATCATAGAAATCGATTTCCAATCAGATCACCAAATGAGTATCGTTTAGAAAACGCCATGCAAACATTACATTTTTGAGAAAAAAACATTTTTGGCGCTAAACTTTTAACAGCCAAGAAAACGCTAGAAATCAAGGAAAATCACTGCAACAACTTTTGCGGCGGTTACGCGCACTAAAATGGCCTTTTTCTGGTTAAAAATCTCCCATAGGTTGGAAAATTGTTTTTTTCAAGTCGAAATTCGAACATAAAGCGGGCCAAAAATGCAATACTTGGTGAAGGATGCTTGATGGTGTCCTGCATATAAGACATTGAGATTTAAAGTGTTAAACTTGTTACCTACAGGCGCGTCCCGAAAGTTGCAGCTGCCGTTAAGCCATAATTCCACGGGCACTTTTTTGTTCGCACGGGCAATTAAACTTTTTAAAAATATGTTGCGTCAACCCGGCAATTACAAAAATCTTTGTCTTGTAAAATTGCCGAGCTGAACTTTCGCCGACAGATGGTCAGTGTTGCGAGTTGTATAGCCACTCTACGATTTTACTTATGAAGAGGAGATGCGATTTTAGCATTTTCAAGCCAATTAAAGACATAAACAAAACTATACCAACCTTCTTTTTAAATAACAATTTCACATTTAACCAACACTGCTGAAGTCAACTATCTCAGTTGACTTCAGCGGTGTAGGTTAAGTGTGAATTTATCGTTTCATATTACCCTCACTGTACTGCCAGTGGAAGCAAGAGAACGTTCGTGGAACCCCACCTTTACATTTTGATATTCAAAGTTGGCTAGGATACGACGGGAAAATCCTCTACTTCTTTTGATAAGCCACAGAAAATATGAGATTTTGCAAATACCATTGAATTTATGATAGATAAAGTTAGTTTTGATATAAATGTTCCATTTTGTTAAGTATCTTTGGAACTCGAACCAAACCGAACTTTAGGATTTGGCTTTATCACCGCAGTTCAGTGTCGGGCCATCCTTAATGAAGATTTAACGCAGTCCCAACGTCTGTTCAAACAAATAGCAGATAACAGACGCCAATATTTAAAGAAAATTGTAAAGAACTATATTACTCTACATATTATTCATTTATTACAGTTTTTCATCTCATTGCCTAACAATGTGATAAGTAATACCAGTATTAATAAATGGAATTTCGCGCTAAAAGTTCATCGAATTTGTTTTGATCATTATTTTGTCGAATATATATGGATTATTGCACAGTATTTACTTGCTATGTATCATATCATTAACAATCTGAATGACAGGGATTTTCTTCTCATAACAATGGCATCACTGTGGTATAGGTGGAGTCGCTCTTGATTGGACAAAAAATTCTTGTTTTTAATAGGAAACAGTTTGTACAGTAAAACGATCCAATTTCTGCTCAACAAAGTATTATTTGTGGTGTTTCTCAAGGCTTCGCTCTAGGACTACCCTTTTTTGTTTTGTGTGCAAATGATATTTCTAATGCATTAAACATATTAAAATTTATATTATTTGCAGATAATACGAATGTCTTCGTATCCCATAAAGATCCAAATTATTTAATTAATACAATACTGACATGAGTAAAGTTTCCGCCTGGTTTAAAGCAAATAAATTGTTGCCCAGTACTACTGTATAAATACTAGTTTCTAAATTCTCATATCACAAAAGCGACCATGTTATCAACTTGGTCTATTCATTGATGGTACCAAGAACTACTAAAATTTCAAAGCAGTTAAAAAACGTATTTTGAAGTTCCTTCAGGAAATGTCTTCAAAAATTTAACAATCTTGACATTTTTGATTTAAATTCCCTACAAACTGGCATTCTTATGTACTCTTATTTTAATCGATTACTTCCTCCAAGTTTTGGTATATTTAATGTACGTACAGAGATTCATCAAAATGATTCCAGAAATGCTTCTAGACGTAGGACTGCTTATTGCACAACTAGACTTAAACAGTTTAGTATTAAATATCTGGAACCTCAGCACTGGAATTCTCTAGACAGAGAGTTAATTGATTCTGCAAGCTTAAGTCTTTACAAAGCTAAATTGAAAAGCTTGATATTGAAATCTAATTGACAATCATTGCTATCGAATACTTTCTGCACAATTCCTCGACAACACTGGAGTGACCATTTTCAAAAGAGTTCATACTAAACGCAGTCTCGATTGTCCTGAAAGAAAATACATTTAAATTCGATGACAAAGTCCACAAGCAACTACGAGGAACCACTGTGGGAACTAAAAAATGGCTCCGACTTACGCTACCCCGGTTATGGGATTCTCTGAGAAGCAACTCCACCAGAAGTATGAGGGGAAATGTGGGCGAATAGAACGCAGAAACTTCGTAAAAATTTTAAACGGTTTTTGGATGATAGTTTTATGTTTTGGCAAAGATCAGCGGCGGAACGTCAAGAGTTTCTCACATTACTAAACAGCCTTCATCCAAAAATCCAGTTTACAATGGAATCAAACTCTGACAAACTATCTGTTTTGGACATACTAATTTATGAAGAGAAGACAAAACTTTACAAGGACATATATTACGAGGGAACCGACAGCCACCAGTACTTGGACATTTTTTCGTGCCACCCGAGACATACGAAACATAAGATATCATATTCATTAGCAAGACGAATATGCACAATTGTGACAAAACAAGCTATCTGAGATAAACGATTAGGAGAACTAACCAAACATTTTTACGAAAGCAGAATTATTCGCAAATGATTATTAGAAAAGGAATTGAAAAGGCCAAACGACTAATAATTACGGAGCTAAGAACAACAAAGAATAAATCAGAAAACAAGTCCTTTGGTCACTGCTCATTATCCTAATAACCCCAGCATCGTCGGCGTGCTGAAAGACAACTTAAAATTCCTCGTGAATTCAGACACGATGAAAACTCTACTAGAAAACACCAAACTCATAGAAAGCCGACGACAACCGAAAAGTCTCAAAGACAACAGACAACTCAAGAGACAAGCTTAAGCTAACAGTGTCAAAATGCGGAGAAACAAGGTGGGGAACATATGATCTAATTATAACAGGAGACACTTTAAAGCTGAAATTCGGTAAAAAAAATAAAGTCTTCCATGTCATGTAAAAGCAAAGATGTTCTTTATGTCATCATATGTCCTAAGTGCCAAGACTTTTATGTTGGCCAGACACAGAATCTCCGAAATAGAGTAACTCTTCACAAAGAACAGATAAAACATGAACGATATAGACACCTGCCAGTGAATCAACATTTAACTAAGTGCAACCACGGCCAATTTAAAATAATGAATATTTACCAATGGGGAACATATAGACGGCGTTGCGTCGGTCTGGGAAATTGATGGAGTCCTTATATTTTCTAAAGTTGGTCGCAAGTTTGTGTGATGGTTTATGTCCTACCTCTACCTAATTTTGTCTCGGCAGCCTGGCTCTTATTTCTGATATAAGGCGGGGCTATTCTGTTCTTTTATTGTTGTTTCTGATCCAGATGCTATGCTATGCTGCTCGGATTCCGTTTTTCGGGTGTTTTGAATTTGTTGATAAAGTCCTAGGGCAGTTGTTCTTAATGAAAGTTTGATAAAGGTAGGTTCGTTCGTCTTGTTTGGTTTGTTTAGTGTTGCAGTGTTTCGATTAGGTTGAAGAGAGTCTGGAAGATGGTGGGTTTGTGTTGGATCAGGGGCTTGCTTTCGTAGTTGAGTACTTGGTCCGAATCGGTCTTCTTTCGGTATACCTGTTTGTAAGCTGTCGTTACTCATTCTGTAAGTAGAACGTCCAGTAATGCGAGTTGGTTATTTTTTTTTCTTCTCCTTTTGTGAAGGTTATGTTATCGGTCGCGTTGTTGATGTCATGTAGCACGTCGTCGATATAGTTGGTTTTTACAACCGAGCATAACTTGCAGCTAAACCCAGACTTGCACCCTGATCCGCCATATTGAATTCGACCGCGTGGAGACTGGGTATTTATACTTTTATTTTACTCGCA